>JAQFZC010003052.1:0-20261 GCA_034695205.1 Dicyrtoma fusca
AACTAGTAAATAGCACATTTTCAAAAAGGTCAAAACTAGTAAATAGCACATTTTCAAAAAGGTCAAAACTAGTAAATCGCACATTTTCAAAACGGTCATAAATAACACTTTTTCAAAAAGGTCAAAACTAGTAAATCACATTTTTTCAAAAACGTCAAAACTAGTAAATAACACTTTTTCAAAACGGTCAAATCAAAACTAGTAAATAGTACATTTTCAAAAAGGTCAAAACTAGTAAATCGCACTTTTTCAAACCGGTCAAAACTAGTAAATAGCACATTTTCAAAAAGGTCAAAACTAGTAAAAAGCACATTTTCAAAAAGGTCAAAACTAGTAAATCACATTTTTTCAAAAACGTCAAAACTAGTAAATAACACTTTTTCAAAACGGTCAAAACTAGTACCTAAATCACATTTTTTCAAAACGATCAAAACTAGTAAATAACACTTTTTCAAAACGGTCAAAACTAGTAACTCACATTTTTTCAAAACGGTCAAAACTAGTAACTCACATTTTATCAAAACGATCAAAACTAGATAGCACATTTTAAAACGGTCAAAACTAGTAAATAGCACATTTTAAAACGGGCAAAACTAGCAAATAGCACACTTTAAAACGGTCAAAACTAGCAAATAACACATTTTGAAAACGGTTAAAATTAGTAAATGCCACTTTCAAATGTCAAAACTCTAGAAATTAAAGTTTTCAAAAATAGTCCAAACTATAAGTAAATTACAGTTTCGAAAGGTTAATGCTTCTTTCTGTCCCTTATATAGTTCTTAGTTCATACGAATAATTAGAGAAACGCACCATTCAAAATTTCCTAAAAACCAAAATTAACACGGTGTGAAAGATTACTGATTTTACTGATTATGATGCATTGAATAATTTTTTAGGTTTAAGTTGAGCACGTGTCCGTCGCCCTCGGTGTGGCCGAGATCTTGGTGACGATTAATTAGCTGTGGCGACCATGTAGTTAAAGTGTTAAAGTAGAAGCTAACAAAGTAGGTTAGTTGATGTAGGCAAATTAATTTGGATGAAAAACGTTTCTAGTTTCTGTAGCGCATGCCAATAAAGAAACGTTGAATGTTGGTAATTATTTACTATACATACGTATTTTGTCTCATGATGTGGTTGCATATTATTTGCATACTGCAATCTTCACTTTACATGTCGTTTTGTTGTAATTGGTAATACAGAAAACAGTAGCATAATATAATATGTATTATGTACATGATTTGGTACGTTTGTTAGTTTGAGTAGTGTTTAAGAATTTCCATTCAACATTAAAAGTTAAGCGTAAGCATTTGGTATTACTTATTTGTGGGGGGGGGGGGTATTTAGTATTAATGCGCTTTACAATAGTTTATTTGACTGGCTTGAATGTTAACAATGATAATGATGATATCATAATTAATATTTTGAAACAAACTGTTTGTTTTGTAGGTATAATTTACATATTTTGGAATGGTGCAGTGAAGATTGACTATGATGTTAAGGATGGAAGTGGAAGGGGGAAAGGGAGTAGCGGGGTTGCTTATGTATGTGTATGGTTTTTATTGACTTGAATTTGTTAGCAGATATAGTTAATATTTAGTCTTACGATTTTCGATCTAATGAGACCATTTTATTGGGTTTAATTTTAATCTATCATACCTTTCTGCTTTTGTGTAGTTAATATTTAGTGACATTGACAAATATGAGCGGTGGTGGTAAAACAATGTATGGGTGACCCTCCATTGAATGTTGGGCTCATTTTTTTGCCTTTTTGTGAAGTCTGGACTGTTTATTTTATTTTTAGTGGAGTCAGGGGTCGAAGAAGAATCGTCTTGTTTTAACTGAATTTTTCGTTTACTATTTTCGTTTATACTAGACTTACAAAAATGCTGAGATTTTTCAAGCTTGAGCTAATAAGTAACTCAGCTTTGTGGTAAAACAATTGTACCTACAGCTTAAGATTAGTAGATTAGTGATGATTGCGTTTTTATCTGCAGCAAGTACAGATACATACGGGGGTACACATATGCATGGATGATTTAAAAGACTTGTTCATATGTAAGTATGAACCAACTTTAGACGAGTAAAGATGAGTATTCATCAACTTGCACATGGTAAACAAATAAACGCCATTTGCATCTGTACTGTAGATGTCTGCTACCCGGTTTCTGCCCGTTCCCGTAGGTCGGGTGCACCCTATATTTTAGCAGTGGCTGTTGTAGTGTATTGCATAGAAAGTCTGTCAACTTATTACATACTTTCCTCCCTAGAAAAAAAATGGACGCTGTGGCGGCACTGCTGTGTCTGCCTTGATCTGATCCCGTTGCCCCGTCTATATAATTTGAGTCATTACCTACCCATCGCCACTTTTTAAATTCAATTTGATACATTTTCTGCTTTCCTGCACGGCTTAGGTACTTTACCTCAGATTGTAGTTAATTTAATAAATAGTTCTAAGCTCAAATATCAAAAACGCACCTTGCTAGTTGAATTGGGTAAACAATTTTTGAACAGTCGGTGAGTGTTTTATTTACTCATAGGTTGTATTTCCCGTATTCTTTGCTGATTTTTGTGTACAATAATTGTATAGTAGTATAAATGCTCGAATTTAGAGAGAATTTTACGACATATGTCTAGCACTTCAATTTTTAGGATTTATTATTTATTTATTATTTAACTATATGAGTTTTACATTATAATATAAACTTTGATAGGTTCGCGTATGTATTTCAAATTTATATTTTTAAGGTTAATTCATTTCATAAATTAATTGAGTGTAGATTGTAGATGCTCTCCTACACACAAAGATAGTCAATCTACCTTGAACAGCATCTTACTACTGCAAAGTTAATTTCACCAAGTGGAATAAAATCGAATTGACAGGAACTTAATTGCTTAGTTTCTTGACGTCGTCAGTATTCTGATTCTATAAAGGTCCCTGAATTTTTATGACACAGCAGCTGGTGGAAATAGAATGCAGAAATCCAAACTATGAACTAAAACTGTAGATATTTAGATTAAACGTCGTACGGTGCAACAAGGGAATTAAGGCCCTTCATCTCAGTCTCATAGTAGTGTGTTTAATGAATAAAAAGGCTAATTCACCGGTGATTCCGCAACCTTACCACGATACACCTTACGCTGGCACTCTAATTGTGCAATGTTGTACCTACATTGCAATTTTGCTTTTAGAGTTCAAATGTTACTATGAGACAGAACGTATTCAAATGAGGTAGACGTATTGTTGCGTTTTGATTGTTGAAGTAGGACAATTATTTGTCGTGAAATCATTCAATAAACAATTACCATATATTTACATTATTAACTAGAAGTAGAAACCGCACGTAGGAGGTAATTGTTTCAAGAAACCCTTACCGTTACTGGAGCTCGTAGTAGCAACATTTTAATTTATGTTTGAATGCTTTCATGGAACAAGATTTGAGAGGGCGCTCAACGCTTTTTGCTAGAGAACGAAACCCTACAAAGCACAACATGCGAATGCCTAAATGAAAGTTATTATTCAGTTAATTCTTGCGACGAAAGCTTACATTTAGGGTAGTAACGTACATTAAAGGAAACTTTATTAATTTTCAGTTTCAGTACTAAAGATTAATCATCTATCTTATCCTACTAATCTGTGCTTTCATATTACATTCACTGAGTGTTGTCCAGCAGTTTTTTATTAAATTGAGTCGAAAGGGAAAGGACAAGTAGAAAAGGACTTCAGGTAAAACGTAAGCTATGAGCATGTCTGTATGCATATAGTCTGTTGCGTCGATGACTTTGCAGCTAAAGAAAGAGTGACTGAAAGACTGACGTAATTTTGGTTTTGGGTAGTATAGGATCGGTATAGGTATGTGATCTTGTGCAGGAGATCAGGAGAAAAGGAAAAATAAATGTTGAAGGACGTTTAACTTTCCTCAAAGAAAAAGTGTAAGAATGAATCTGGAGTCAAAAGATATGCTATGTATTACGAACGTGTGAACATCTTGCTCATTTTCCTTCAATCTTCTCTTCGAACCACAAAACTTTCTCCACAGTATGTTTACAAATGTCAATGGTAGGTCCTTTTAGTCATCGACATAGGGTGCCGTTCAAGAGATTTCCAATATCCATTTTATCCTTATAACCATATTCCTATCCTTATTATAAGCCCTACGCACGGTACAGTAGTAGTAGGCCCTACCACCTTTTAGATATAAATTGTGTTAATAGTTGAGCGGTTGCATTAAAGGAAAAGGTCTATGTCTACACTCTAGAGTTTTACAACCAACTCTAAATGAAAGGCAAAAGTCTATAGTTTTTGAATGGAAAAAAAGATCCGTCCCGACTATACGAACCCAAACCCATGGGTTCAATTTTCAATACTCCAATAGTTTCAATAGGTTCAATAGGCTCAATATTTATTCGCTCAGTGCACTCCAACAATAATTCAAAATGAGAAAAGGACAAAGAATTCATCAGACTGACTATAGACGTGGACAATTGACAGTACAGAGCGGAGGCTATCGGCTTATAGTCCATTCCATTCACATAATAAATAGCTCACACTCTCGACAATCTACTAAAGTACAAGGTTAGCAAATTAGTGCCTTCATGAATTTCCCTTTCATTCTGGTATTTACACTTTTGTTCTCGAATTTTTATTTCCTATGTACATTCAATTTAACTATGTACGCTTCGTATTGTAGTGGCCAATGCAGGTCATGCCCATGATTTACTTATGTACTGACTTACACTTACAAGTCAAGAACAAAATGTGTTTTTCAATGGCGAAATAAGTATGTACTATGTAATGGAACTTAGATGAGCTGTTACGAGATTGGTACAAATATAACTGTATACCTTGTATTTAAAGTAAATTGTAATGGCTTTATAAACGATAGTTATAGAATTCCGATATTTACAAATTTCGAATGAAAAACTGTAAAAGCAAAGGCATGCAATGGATGTCGTGAAACGTAATTTTATTGGAGACCCAGGTTCTATCGTAATAGGTTTGTACAGCAAATATACAGGATCAAGTACATGCAATGCAAATATGTACTGGCATATTAGTTGAAGATTTAGATTTGTCAACTCATTCCAAATTGCATCCATTTGTCATGCACACTCGTATATTTCAAAAATAGGTAGGTAAGCTAATTAGCTACTCCAAACGTATCCATCCACGTAAACATGTGCATAAATGGACTCACTAAGCATGGACACTACTTTTAGCTGACGATTATGATATTACCGGATTATGACTTGCATTATCGCCAAATCGCCACGAACTAAATGGCATATGAAGTATCCGTATCATATGTAGTATGAGATGGCAAGGGAGAAACGTCACTAAAGACAAGTGGGAGGTAAATAAGATAAGATTTTTTAAATAAATATTGAAAGAAAGCTGACACCTTCACATGATGATTACATAGATAGCAATCTTGGTGAGACTGATAAAACACACCTCCAAAATAATCTCGAGGTTGAATCTTAAGTCTCTTCGTTTATATTTGTATGTATTTTACAATTTTGAGTTCGTTAGAATCGTCGTCAGGTGCATGTCTACAGTGTCATACATAAATGTAGGTGTGCAATGTGTGCATGTAAGTGTCGCGTGGTGGTTGTAAAAGCGTTTCAGCTACTTTGTCCATTAGCTCCTCGTATTCCGTAAAATAATGATATAAAAAAAAATGAACGGCCAAGTCCTTTCCGTACATGTTTTAATGAATCCAGTAATTTGATAGACACACATGCAACCATGCTATTTAACTATTTGCACAGTCATTGGGTTCATCAAAACTACACTGCATACACTTACTGTACGTAGGTACTTAATACTACGAGTACCTACAAAGGAGCATTACATTTCCATTTGCATTCACAATCACTTTACATCACATTACTTTTTAAACGTAAACGTTAACCCTCTGCATTAATATTCAATCGGAGTCACAGGTCAAGGGAAAACCTCTTTCTTTTTCTTCTTCGTCTTCGTCTCACTCGTGTGTGCCAGCTCAACTGCACTGCAGAAACTTCCCAGCTGAATTACTTCATGGATTATGTATACTACTCGCCTCACAACTAATTAACTAATCGTAGGTTGCACTTTATCTGCATCCTCCAATCTTGACTCTGCACTGCCTAGTGCCTATACTACCCTTTTAGAGTAAATTATAAGTAAATTATAATAATAATAATCCTATATAATTACAGATAGAAACCCCGAATCAAAGCCCATGTCGTATGGTCATAATCTCATTATGTCATAAAATGTGTGGATAAGCTCCACGAAAAACGATGCAAATTTTAATCTCAAACTCCTCAGGTTGAAGTTACGATAATAATTATTATAAAAATACAGGGTTTGGGAACTAGCTTTTAAAGCGTAAGAGCAGGCATGACATGACTATATAGACGTAGCTTAGGTCGTAGAACCATGAACCCAACGAGTGACATTAGGCTACCATTTATCATTATCATTATGATTACAGGACGTATAAGACGACGATTATAAGATTACCCTGCAAAAGGACCTACCTACCTACTTACCATTAGCAAACCAAATTTATCTTTAAAAAAATGACGGTATAAAGCCTCCTTGTAAACTGTACTGCTCTGTAAGACACGAAAATTTCCCATATCAGGACCTACTACATGCCTATACAGGACGTGCTAATGCTACTCTGTTATATTTACAAAATGTAAAACCTGCAAAATATGGAAGACACACTGTAATTACAAAACTGCTAAACGTTAGATCTACTCGGCCTTCGATCTAATTGAAAAGAACAATAACTACGCCTACTCCTTTTGGAACTGTGTTGTCAAAATTTGTCAGATTCCGTATAGTTTACATTATTGCAGGGCATACAAATTATAGATAGCGTATTTTGAACTCTTGTTCCATAAGATGGGTGTAATACTTTGCGCCAACCTATTAGCATTGAAGTGTAACTTGCTTCAGTATTAAACTCCAGTGACTCCAGCCAAGTCAAGTCAAGTCATCAGATCACATCATTTCGACACCATCGCCATCATCACTTCATTTCATCACAACATCAAAAAATACATCCCATCTTCCATCAAGCTCGCGATCTTCATCTCCTCCACCATCCAAAATCCAACTAAGCATAGGCATGCCATGGAGATACATACATACTACATACATACACACACAGAATAATTATTACCATGTATGTATGTATAAAATGATTCCCGAATGCCGAATTGTGATGTATACACCTCAGTATCTCTCTTTACACTATAAGATATAATTTCTATATAAATACTTTGGACTCTGACTCTAGCTCTATAGCTCTAGCCCTCTCTTTATAGGTATATCTACCCTGCTCTCACTTTGTACGTGTAATAAGCTATAGTTTTTTTTTACAGTCAGTGAGTGTGACAGTGCAATGTGAGTGTGAGCAGCACTATTGTTGGAGGGAGGGGAATGATGAACCCTAATAGAGGAACATCCAAGGATTTTGAGCATGCAGAGCCAGGACCAGACAACCACGTTTCTACAATACGAATTTGCATATTCAAATTTTTCCATTCGTTCGTTATTTTACGCTTTGCGTTGACGTTAAAAAACAAAGGGAAGGAGAGAAGAGAGAGAGAGAGAGAGAGAGAGAGAGGGAAAAAAATGGAAAAAAATGATTGTAGATTGTAGAGACAGTAGACAGTGAGCATGTGGAAAAGTCTGAGGACGAGGAAGAGTGTGGATGTGGAACGGAAGGCAGGAGGAGGACTTGGACTACGACAGACAGAAACGCAGTGAGGAGCCTCCAAAGTACTTTTAGTCATTTATACAGAATACACAGAATACAGACAGACAGATATACATATACATACAGTCAAATGCTAAATAGCAACAGCATCAGCCGAATCCAAAGACCAAAAACGAATAGAAAAGAAACATAAGTACGTCGATGGAACAAAATGCAGCAACGCAACGGACATTTGAATATATTACACAAATATAAGCATAAATAGAAGCTACTTATATATATAAGCAAAAATTGTCCCTCTAAACTATGTAACATATGTATGGCACTCTGTCTCTCTCTATATATACGTACATGTATGTCTATACTTCTATGTAAAGTGTAAAGGATAACGAATAATAATGCAAAACGAATTCTTATTTCCCCCAATGAAGATTCTAAATGAATGACTGAATAATAAATAGGTGGGAAAAAAACTTTTAGCTTTTTTTTTCTTTCCTTTCTGAACCAAAATAACATTTCCCCCTGTTCAACGTTTCAACGTTTTTTCACCCAGCTTTCTTTTCATACTCCACATCTCGCGTCTCTCTTCTCTTCTCTTCTCTGTTCCACATTGCACTCTCTGTTTTCTGTTTGTTGTGTGTTCTCCACTGCAATTACCATTACAACATGCCTTCAAATGTACGTATGTACCTACCTAACTACTATAGATGTATGTACCTATACTTTATTACATGCATCTGTGACTCTACGCACAAATATCCGAACAAACAGAAACAGACATGCGGATCACATGAAGAGTGACTGAATTCCGAGAGTGTCTGTCTCTCTCCCTCTCAGTCTTTTCTTTTCTATCTCCGAGTAGAAATTTTCGACAACTCATTCACCGATATTTTAGCATCAAACTTGTATAAGTAAGTAGAAATAGAAAAAGTAGATACTCACAGTCACAGTCACAGTGCACACTGTGCAATATGCAGTGTTAGTTTTAGTTTTATCTGGTCCAAAGCAACGCAATGCAATGTCATGAGCAATAATGCAACGGAATGCCTTGTGATCTGCGTCCAGACTTTGGTAAATTGTAAATGCTAATGATGCTCCTGCTAATGCTCCCTCCTAGTTTGAATATAATACCATGGAAAGTAGAACGAAAAAAAAAAGATTTAAATTTATTGTACTATTATAAAGGAAAGGTGGAGAAAAAAATGGGAATAAATGGAAAAACGAGTCAAATCGAAAAGCTTCATGCTGGATCTAATATTTAATACTCTATTCATATGAGGATGTTTACATTTTGTACATGTTGTAGGTACTCGCTTATAGGTATGCATAGTAATTATATTTCAAGTTACAGACGTCGTATACTATGTAAGGACACCGGGAAATGAAATAATATCACAGCTGTTTGCTTTTTACTTTTTGCTTTTCGCTGTTTTATCCTATCCATAATAATTATCAATTCAATCCACATAATTTTAATGTATGCACATTGAGAGAGAGAGAGAGACTCACAATCAGACTTTTCAGAAGGACGGAGATAATATGACGGAACTCTCTCGTTTTTTTTCTCTATCTTTCTCGCACCGTGTGTCTGGCTCTCTTCTCTTCTCCATGTCCAAAAGTCCATCTAACTAACTAACAAACTATTACAACTACTCACGTCTATTCAACACTCGAAACTCCACAGTCTACCACGCAGTGTGTGGTGTGGTCTCTCCTCTGTCTTCATTTACCACCAATACCAAATAGCCAAAGAGCGTCTATCGTAGGTACAAACTATACATAGGTAATAATAAATGCATATAGGTATAGTTACTATGGACCTACAGATTATGTAATGTCCAACTGTTTACTCTGTGTGAGAGGGAAAGCTCCCTGCATATGGACATAACAACTAGAAGGATCCAACTTTTGTGCTCACAGAATACCAAATTGTAGAATTCAAACACCGAATGCCGAATGCCGAATATCAACTCAGCGACAGCATTTCCGTTGATTGTGAAAGAAATGAAAAAAAAATGTTGATTTTTTTACCCATTAATTTCATTTCATAAGCTAATCGCGTCCGTCTATGTAATTGTAATTCATAATCGTATTGCTATACACTATATAATATGTAGGTAGGTATGTTCATTCTCTGGAGTGTCTGCCTGTATTAAGTTATTATGTATAGGTATAGACTTGTATAGACAGATACTTGGAGTGTATAAGTACGAATTTATTTATACATATATATTCTAATTGTGAGTTTCACGTCCATTTTCAAACACCTGGTCATTCGGCATTCGGTGGATTCTCTGGCTCTGGATGCATATAGCTATACATATAGGTAGGTACTTCTCTTTTCTCTGTAGTAGGTACTTTGCTGGTCTCTCCATTCCATTTCACCGTCAGACTCGCTTCGTGTGCTCATTCTCGTCTTATCATGTGGCTCATTTACATAAATTCATCAAGAATATAATTTCCAACTTCCCCCTAAACAGTCCAACTCTAAACTAAATAAATGTGGAGTTGAGTGGAGTGTCGTTTGTCTATTTCTCTGATCTCCATCAACATCAAATACACATGCTTCTCGTCTTTCTATTGTGCACACACACACAGCACACCAGAGAGCACAAGGAAACATTCACTCAGACAAAACTATAGAAGCACTTCTCACGTTGAATACCTAATGGATTTTTTTTTCAGCTCTCCTTTCCTTTCGTTTTTCCTTTTTTAATTTGGGACATGAAATTATATCCGTATATATTATTATTACTCCAACAACTTGCAAGTAGGCCATCATTTTGCATTCAGTACTGAGTCCATGGCATTCATCGGCATGGCATGACATGGTTTCGTATGGGACGGGACGGCGCACCATGGCATCATGAGTCAATCATCATAGCCATCATGACGTGGTGTGGAGTGGCATTTGGCATTTTAAGTTTTATCCAGGCTATTCGAGCATCGATAATAATTATTCTAATATCAAGTTGGATGTTGTTCTGTAGTCAGTAGTCGAGTCAGTAGCCGCGGTCTGGAGAATGGCTCTTATTATTTTAATTTTTATTTATCTCCGTGTAGAATCTCTGACGAACAAGGATCCACGACGAGAATAACATGTGACCGACAATCGAAATCGAGCCACGTCCTCAATCAGCATCAATAAAGTGACCCTCGGAATTTCAATTCGGGAAAGAAAGGCTCATCGGGTTTGCAGGAGAATTTTGTGTACGTTGCTGTTGCGAAGCCACGATTCACAATTTCGAATTTTTTTACTGTCATAATTCTTTCCATTTAAATAATATTTCTCAAACTGTGGCCTTTTGTAGTTCTTTTGACTTTTTCTGTCTTTCAATTATTGGGATTTTAAGTTTCAGAATTCAGAACTAAAATCCATGCGAATCTACAACCTACGACCTACTCGAAGAGACGTGAATCTGGCTGGCTTGAGCCTTGTAGTTTAAACTTATCATGCAAATAATAATGATGAACTACCAATTAACCTATTAGGAACTGGGGAACCATAGAAGCAATGCTTTGCAAAAGTGTTTAATTCTATAAATTAGCTTTTTCCAAACCATCGAAACTAGTAAATAAAACTTTTTCAAAACGGTCAAAACTAGTAAATAACACTTTTTCAAAACAGTCAAAACTAGTAAATAACACTTTCAAAATGTCAAAAACCTAGAACTGACCGTTTTTAAAATGGTCAAAACTAGAAATTACCATTTTAAAAAACATTAAAAACTGGAAATTGCCCTTTTCGAAAACATTCAAAACTAAGTGTAGTACCGTTCCGAAAAGGTTAAGAGATACCATCGTCTAGTTAAAAGTAAAAATGTATTCCTAATTCTTTAGAGATAAACTGTTGAATTAATCCGCCATTTCGTAGCTATACTATGTTCCATGTAGCAGAGACGTACATATGCTTTGATGTTTTTAAAACAATACTTTAATGACATTTAATAGCATTAGTTCTACACCTTGACCGCCTGTCATTCATTTTTTAGTGCTTTCTGATCACGTAGTATTATTGTTTTATAAGGGAAGTAGTTGATAGGCCCTACTAGTTTATGATGTATCTTTTGATGTAAATGACTACATATATTTTGAAGGCATACCTATATAGAGCAATAATGTGTTATTCATGTTTCGTATTTTATTAATATGGGAAGATGTGAATGAGCCAGTGACTGTGGAAGCTTGAGCTTACGTGGGTGGAACGTGGAAACGAAGAAGTAGAGCAAGAAAAGGAAAAGTCTCACGTCGACTTTTTGAAAAATAATAATTACCAGATAGATTGCAAGTGAGTGGGAGTCAAAAGCTTACGCTGGAAGAGTGTGTTAGTGTTAGTTAAAGTAATTTATTTTTTCGTGAAAAAATGAAAATGTACCTATGTAGATGTTTATCGGGATTGTGTGGATTGAAGTGGACTCAACTTGTTTGGTCTTCTTTTTTCTTTTGTTAGAGGGATGGACGGATGGACGTGCTGGAGAGACGAGTTTGAGATGTTTGATGTGTTTGAAGTCTCAAGTCTGCTGCTTCATGGAATTAGAAGTTGAATTTGTGAAGGAAGGAAGTTGTGATTTTTTTTTCCTCTCTCAATTATCAGAGTTCAAATCGGAAAAAATGTGGATTCGGGTGTCTGGAGGCAGTCAAGAGTTGTGTTCTATTTTTCTATCTGCAGTCTGTTTGTCTGTCCGTTTCGTGTTGGTGTTGGTGGTCAGGCCATGTCAGCGTTGCAGTGGATTATTCTGTCCCGACAGGAATCGTATAATACGTCATAGAATAATAAAACCTGACTGTCCTTATTGTTCTCCTTTATTAATATTCCTACTAAGTACCTTCTTGACTTGACTTCTTACCATCCCATTATATTCTACTTTATGCATGTTAACATTCGGCGATAACGATAACCATCCAGCCTGTCAAAGTCATGTCTAGTTCCATTTTGCCAAGGTGTTACCTCGTCCCTCTTTTTTTCCATCCTTGTTCCTTCTTTTTTAATTTAATTTAATTTTTTATTTAAATATTAGCTATGCGGATGCCTTTACTTTTTATATATATTTTATTCCCTTTCTGTGTGAACTCGTTGACAATTTGGGAAACATGACAGGATTTACAAAATTATGAAGCCATTGTTCCATGAGGATGGCTGGAGTGAAAACTGAAACTGCAAGAGTCTCACAATCATAATCAGTTGGGCTCTCAGTAGTGCATACTACTGAGCTCACAGCTCAGCCTGACATGTCATGTCAATCATTTCATTTTTTGCACATGCTATACCCTATAATCCTTGTGAAACTTTTCCGTCAAAATTATGTTGTATAAAACACTCTTCATGCATACACTTGGCTATCTACTTTATTATTTTTGAACTTGTCACGAACACCTTCCTGTCCTCATAAAACAGAAGGCTGAGCGAGCATTTATGATTATCCCACAATAAACTCATAAAATTGCATTATAATAATATACCTTGTATTCTGTCCATTCCAACTATGGGACCTGCTGTACTTAGTATCCACCCTACGTTTTTCTAATTCTCAAAACTCGAGGGAAAAAAGAAAGTACTATAGACGACGGTCTATAGAACACCATAGGTTTTCCTCCGTACACTTGTACGTAGCATAGTCGATGATTCATTCGTCCACAAAAAAATGGCTGCTAGTCATTTTTGTTCCATTTGATGACACAGTACAATGCACGGGAGGGAGAAAAAAAACTCCATATTGATTTGTAATGAGGATATAAAAAGGGTACAGAGGACGGACGGGATCAAAATCGAGATCGGGGATTGGAAAGTCTACACGGATATGGATCTATAGGCTGCATTCATCAAAGGCAAAGGCAAGCTACAAATACAAGCTATATTAACTATACTACTTCCATGTACTACATCAAAGCTCAAATTGAAAACCAATAGACTATATTTTTCATTCACTTTCATTGTATTCTAGTGGATTACATTCGTAGGTACTCTATGTCCTTCAGTTCAAGCCGCCGTTCGGAGAAGGGTTGACGGTGCGGTGGTGTAGTAATCACTAATAGTAATGAAGGTCTCCAAGTTTAGAGGCACCTGAAAAACTACTATACTATTCCAAACACTATTAAGCAACTTCAAATTCAAATTCAATGAATGGGCCACACAAAAAAGTACAGATATTGACTTTAACTTTGACTTCCCACACGGTATGTATTTACCTATGTATGTATGTACCTAAATAAAAGCATGGGGTGGTCTGTCTCTGTACTGTATGTATGGACTGGAGATTACATAGATGAACTAATAAAACTGTGAGTGCAGTCAAGTACAGATAGGAATGAAGTGGTCAAAAAAGAAGGAAAGGAAGAATTGGAGGAAAAAAATACTACTACAGGGGGATACTATGGAGAAAAATAGACGGGAGGGTTGTATTCTGTTTCTGTTCTGTAGTAGGCATGTAGGTTCATAGGGTAGGGACGTATAGTATAGTAGTTTTGTATTGTACGTTGATGTAGTGGTTGGTGTTGGTAGGGAGTTGATCGATTTATCGATTGGAATCCAAATGCCTCTGTGTTTCTTCTGTCTGTCGGGTTCTGCTTGTCGAATGCCATGATCCATGATACATGCAATGTTGAATGTATTCTTACAGGTTGAGTGGAGCGGTAGGCTATGTAGGAGCGGTAGTAGTAGATCCTGGAGCCGACACACTCACACTCACACACACACACACACAGTCAGTCTGCCGAAAATGCCGAAGATTGGGGGAAAAGGAAAAATACTGTGGAAATCCAAAACCAACCGAAGTGAACTGGTGAAGGAAGGAGCCTGCTCAACGTAAACTAGGGTGGAGCTTCTGGGAAATTTTTGTGTCATATTATTTGTACTCACGCACTTCATGTATTTCCCCTTTTCACTTTTTCTCTCCTACTTTACTTCAATACTTTACTCTACTTTATCCAATTGGTCCAAAATCTCCAGACAGACAGGCACAGGGACTCAGTCAACTCATTCATTCAATATTCCAGCTTTATACACAAGCAAGCAAGTCAGCTGTATGTACCAGTGTATATATGCATCTCTCCGTCCCCGTCGCGCAGCAGTCCACATCTTCATCTCTGTGTAGCCAAGGACTTTTTCTAGACACATATATCACGGACACGCTCCCAATTCCCAATTCTTCCGCAGTCCCCAATATTACCTTTTTTTCGTCTTCCTCTTCTTCTTCTTCTTCTTCACTTCTTCCCCTATCACCTTCTTCCAACTTCCAACTTCCAATTCCAACATTCTTTTCCCTTCACAATAAAAGGAAGGAGGAAAAACAGGGCCTTTCATTTATTTATTGATCTTATAGACTCTCTTTCTTCCCATTCTATCCTTTTCCTTAGTCCCTATTCTGTAGTCAAAACTCGGCTGTGTGTATGTATATGGACGGACTAACTGCCAACAAATCTTTTCATCTCCGTGCAATAATGCCAATCCCTTTTTTTTTTCTATTTGTCAATCCTTCAATAGTCAATATGCTCAAAATTGTATGTTCGATCGAGCATGCATGGAACGTACATAAGCATTATAGAAAGAATGAAGGTTGTGTAATAGTCTTTGTATTTGAGACCATCGACGAATGGTATTGTCAATGCGTCTGAGTGCTCTTCGCGATTGGATGCACCGTTTTTATTACATTTGTGTAGTGTGTACATATTTCTATTGAATTTTGGGGGAGCGATTGGTATATTGGTATTGGTTTTTGGTTTTGGTATTTGATTTGATCCAATTGATTGGGTCTCCATTTTATAGATGTAAAGGCCCAGTCGTTGGGCTTTGCTGATTTAAACAATGCTGCTGTATAGTATGTCGACATCCAAATGTAATATCCGGTTGCCTCATCTCTACTCCCACTTTTAATTCCGACATTTGTATTGCAACCTGCAGAGGAAAGATTAAAATTGTATGAAAGGAAGATAATAAAAAAATTGTCTAAGGTAGTAATTATATCATTGTGGGCTCTTCTCAGGGAATTTCAGGGACCATTAATAAAAATCAAGTGTGCATGTGTGTTGGATAATTACCCCTGTTACTGACATCCCATCACGAACTTTTTCACTTTCAGAATATATTTCAATCTTTCAATCTCCTTTAGAATCCATAATTAATTTGAAGCTTAGTGTACATGATTTCTGTAATTACAGTTAATAATCGGCCCTGCTACTGCTTTTCCTTCTCCTTTTTGTACTCTGTAATAATATGATGATATATTGTAATGATGATGATGATATCGACTCGGATTTTGTAAAAAATAAAAAATGCAGATATTATATTATCTTGTTGATTATTGTGGATGTAAACTGTGTTGTGGGAGTGAACCTAGCACCAGCACCAGCACCCCCACCGTTTTCTTCTGGGATCTGGAATCTGATGCGTGTAACACACACACTTGCGTTTCTTGGCTTCCTTTGGTGTGGGCTGGCAATGTTGTACCTGCACACTATACTGCACACTGATAAAAGCTGGATAACTCCAAAAGTCCAACCGGCTAGCAAATATTTAAACGCTTAGAGTTTTGTAAATGGTAAATGAACAAAGAAAATCAAAGAAATAAAAAGATGATGAGATAGAGTTCAAATTACAATTTTATTATGATATTTTGTAGTTTGTATATTTTTGTGATTTTAGTAATTCTCCTCATACGATTAACCAACCAAGATTATCCTTGTTTAGAATTATCACAGGGGTCTCGGCCCAATCCCGTATTCTATGCCACTCGAAAGGGTAAAAGCAGGCATATACATGTATGTATACGTGTTCATTATAGTCATTCGGTTGAGTAGGAGCACACACCTTCTTCGTTTATTTGAGTATATTTAACTACTTGAGTATTTTTAATTATAGTCAATAAAGGAATGTTCTTGCATGGTCAAGTGCAGAAATGTAAATGTGTAATAGGCATGTGTGATAGTGATAGACATAATTAAAGGCTATCTGCTACGCACTCTTGAGTCTTGACTCTTTAGAGCCCTGATTCATGAACCATGTAAGAATTATGCAGGTACACCTGTCTAGTATGCATACACGTACACACACACACACACACACACACACACACACGCCACAGCATTTCTGTTTCTGTCCATCTCAAGTCTTTGGTCTCGGTCACCGGTGACGGGCGGTGTGTCGGTCGGTCTTGCCCATAGCTTTCCTCTCTTTTCCTTTGGTTCTGGTTGAGTCGCGTTCAGTAATTCAGTGGTCTTATCTAAGCATCTTGATTTATCACCACTATTTTATCTTTATCATTAAAATTATATACACCCATAGCTACGATACGAGGAAGAACAAGAAAAATGCGAGAAGCACTGCTGCAACAACTGCAACGGCAACTAGTAAAACCTGATATTATAATACACATTTGGACGGAGTTGCATACCGCCAGACCAAATAGACTGCGTCGAGAGTGAGTGAGTACATACATTTTTTTTCCACGTTCGTGCCTTAAGTAGTTTCTGACATTTTAGGTTAGTTATGTGTAACTCAAACAGTCTTTTACTTTTGACTTATGACGTCTCCAGGTTCAGATGACATGTTGGACTGGACTAGCTGGACTGGGCTTGGCCTTTTTGCTTTCATTTGGCTTGGCTGTAACATTCATGGCTTTTAAAATGCACACACTTTTCATTGGCTTTCTTACGATTTTGAATAGCAGCTACAGACGGAATGAACATGAAATGGTCAAGAAGGGGAAGGAGTCATGAAAAATTGCATCAATAAATATAAATCTGGCGCTTCGCGCCAGATTTTCTTCATACAAGGGCCGAAGTAGATACTGAGCTTTTCGAGCAGTACACAATGCAATAAAATTAAATTGAAATTAATTAATATTGTGAAACAAAGGCTTGGCAGATTAATTCAAAAAATTGGCAATGCACGTAACACAGTAACAACAGATTTTTAAAAAATACATACTTTGAAAGTCATTGTGCAGTAGTTCTCGTTGCGAACTGCGGCGGTGGTCGAGTCGAGACAGACAGACAACGAAAAAAGCCAGACCAGTAGAACCCTGAGCTTAAAAGCTCGCAGCATCCAAAAAGTATAATATTAAACTAATTTAGACATTGTACTGATTGTGATTCACAATTTATTTTCCTTGTAATTATCCGTATACATTTGATCCTGATTTCTCATTACATGTAATTATATATTTGTAACATTTTTTCCATTAGCCTCAACTTTCTGATTTTGAACATAATAATGGTAGAATACAATAAACAAAGAGCATAATAATTACAAATGTGCATTCACTTGGTTTCCCTCGTTTTCCCCCCTCAATCTCAGCTCAGCGATAAGACAACAACCATTAAGAAGCTAACCAACAACCTAAGTTCCGTAGGACTGTATCACATGAGATGATTAATTAGTTGTTGGATTCTGAATTGATAACTAAATCCCTTCGTCTAATTACATACCAAGTTAGTTTTAAAAGGATGAAGCTCTCTTCTGATTCTCATCTCTGGATCCATCCTAACATTCTTATTCGTAAATGATTCTATGATGTTTCCCTGTCGTTGTAATTTAATCCTTCACAGAGTTACAAGTCCGAAAACTGCACAAAACACTGAGCACTCACTTTGCTGTAACCATCCTGTCCTGATACAAGTTAGTAAATCCACACAAAAAAAGTCTCACACAAATGTATGAATTGTGCTGTAAAGACAGAAGTAGATAAAAAAAATTACAAACACAAGGAATTACATATTCCAATTAATAATGGGTAAATTAAACCTTTCAGCTGCTCACGAGCAAGTCGAGCTCAAAATGAAACAAATACTAGATTTAGAGATTGTGATTTAAAATTTTTAAAATGGGAGAAGAAGACTGAGCTCTGTGATTTCATGGCCATTGTCATACGGCGATACAGGAGTTACAGGACACATTATAGAGATGCACCTCAGATGAGTGCCTACAAGATGTATCGCTCCTCTTCCCTATTGTTTCAAATTTAATCTCATTAAACGCGCAATTAAGTCGGATATATTTCTCGGATCGGAAGATAACGAGGCGCGTGAAGAGAGCACCGGATCGAACAAGGAAGAAGAAACTACAAAACTACACCACTATCTGTACAGCTGCAACTGGGACCAAAACTCAACTAAGTCTGGGAGCGTGAACACTATGAGCTCATATACACCTACAATACATAGCCTGGCAGAGTAGTGATGCGACCGCGGATTGGGATAAGGTTTGTGTGTGTAATTAGCAGTGTGATGTGCCAGTTGATACGCATTTGTATGTATTTTGTATTTTGTGTCTCGTGGATTCATAGTTTTCATAGAGATAAAATAAATACTCGCGCACACCATTCATTAAGAGTTGGAGACTCCGGAGCAAAGTCCGACGCCTCTTCATTCATTATCTTTCTCTCGCCATTCTCATTTTCTTTCTCATTCAATTCTACAGCCAAAAACCTAAACAATTCATCCCATTCATTCAGACACACACACACACACTCACTCTCACTCTCTCTCTTTCACACACACACATACACACACACACACACTCACTCACACACAAAGACACGCAACGCATAAATCCGACAAGTATTCAAATCAAAGTAAAATAAAAAGAAATGTGAATTTACATGCAAAGGATGAATGCATTTTGAACTGCATTGCGTAGCACACACTATAACTGTACTGTACTGTCCTGGATTTGTTGTAGGTGAATAGGTGGTTTGTTGTTAGTGTCTTGGTCCATGGAGAGGGCTTCCCCATCCAACTGTTGTTTTTTTTGTTGACAACATTACATTAAAAATTGAAATCTGATTTATAATGCTGTAGATATAGTATGTAGGCATATAATATTCCCCTTTTTTGTTAATCAAATAAACCGTATCAAGATTTCAACTCCAACTCTAGTCCCTATCCATACTTTTCATATTCAGTGAAACCACTGCCACGAGAGTTGTCAAAGTTCCCTTTTTACTTTTTACATTCCGCTTCGAAATCGTTCTTAAGGTGGCTATATAGTAGTTCCGAGAACTGGAACTATGAATTACCTATACTGGAAAACGTCAATGCAGTTACTTTTACTTTTACGTTACCTAATTCATTATGCACCAGAACAGTAGCAAGGAACGAAGTACGGGAACGGGCTTCTATTATACGCCACTTTGAGTGACTGACTGCATGCTATATTGTATAGATATGGGCATCAGTATAGAGGGCTCTAATATGTTCTTACCTATATACTTTCGGTTACAACTATCGTATGAAACGGACATAAAATGTGTTAATCTTTTTCATGCATTATCGTAAATCGTATTATTTGTAAGTCCACATATACATAGGTGTGTCTGTGTCTATATAGTATCTAGTTGTATACCTACACTTTTCCTTTTATCTTACAAGATCAAAGAATCTAATCGTGAGTGTGATAAGGGATAGGTAGATATATAGGTATTACAAACGATGATGCATCCAAATTCAAATTAACCTATGTATGCATAGTTCTGGATTGTAGGAGAAAATGTTCCCGGAAAATATGTTCCCGGAAAAAATGTTCCCAAAAATGCTGGACGATGAAAAAAT
>JAQFZC010003053.1:0-20255 GCA_034695205.1 Dicyrtoma fusca
GGCACTTTCGATGCGAGCGATTGTGATGGAGCAAAATCTACGAGTGAAACTGAACTGAAAGACATTGTTAAAAAACTAACATGGGCTCCCTTTCAAAGAAAGAAAAGTCCGTGGGAATTTATGTTTATTCCAAATTATAAAACGGAATCGGATGGGACAAAGGTGTATCCAAAAAGTGTACTTTTATTTCGGGTTCATCACGGATTCTGTGATGGGCTCACGATTGTTAAACTCCTCATGGAAGACGCTAATAATGTCAGTGTTAACATCAATGCTCAACCAAATTACGCACAAAGGTCTGCCTGGACTAAATTTAAAGGGGCTGTCACCTTTCCCTTTGTGGCTCCCTACCAACTCATGAAGATGGTGGTCCATGCTAACGATCACAACGAGTGGCACAGGACATCGGAAAAGAAACTGACCCGGCCATTCAATTCAGCTTTTACACAGAAAATCCCTCTAAAGTTGATCAAAGATATCAAAAATGCTTACGAAGTTAGCTTTACGGCTGTCGTGATGTCCGCCATTGCTGGAGGTATTCAGAATGTGATGATTATGAGAGAAGCTATCGTTCCTAAAAATATAAATGCAGCTATTCCCGTTCCCATGCCAAACCATCCACATAAACTTAGGAATCATTTGTAAGTACATATTTGGTACATCTTTTAAGTAACCGAATTTTTGATACCTGACCTTATTGACCTGATATATTTTTTTTGTTTCGGTTCGAATTTTTAGCATATTTTCCTTTTTAAAACTTCCGGTGGGAATCAAAGATCCTGAACGGCGTCTAAGGAAAATGGAGCAGAATATTCGTGAGCTGAAACAGTCCTATGTTCCGCTGTTAAACTTTTCAATGATTCCCATAGTAGGGGGCTTGTATCAGTGGATGATGAAACCCTTTTGCGAGAATGCTTACTCGACCGCCCTCATCTCCAATTTCCCCGGACCGAATAGGTATGGGGATTTCATCGCTGGTGGAGGGGCGCACTGGATTACTGACATGAATTTTTCTGCTGGGTTTGGTGCAGGAAAAGTTGGTATGTTTCCATGTTTTCCGTTTTTGTAGAACTGCACACTGAATACACATTTTTTTCTTGCAAAATAATGCTGAATTTGCTTACAGGATATGTACCATGCAATGCAGTGCTTATTAATATTATATTATTATAATAAATATAATAACTAAATATGTGTAGAAATAAAAATGGAATTTTTCTTATAGGACTGGGATTCTGCATGATGAGCTATGGTGACTCGATCCGTATAATTAGTGAAGTCGATAGCAGCATACTACCAGATGATGCCAGCGTTCATCAGCTCAATAATGAAATACTGAATGAGTTACAAAAATTAAGCTGTATGATAATTGGTTAATAATTACTCTAGATTAAGTAAGTAAATAAGGAAAGTTTTTAGACTCATCGCTGTAGGACTGAAGTAGCAGAAGTGTACGAATCAAGCACAATTTATTTCAATATTACTTTGTCAGATTGATGGTTAACATTCCTACCTACTACTACAGTAGTATTTTAAATATGTACAAACAAAATTTAGATTACAATCATATTTAAGTACATACTTATGCTCTTATTATGTTCAACACATATTTCATAATCTACAATTCTAATTGTATTTTATGAAAATTATACATAATCAACAAATAAAATTAAATAGTTATTGTACTAATTAATACACAGTCGGTTCCGTAGTTATTTGTTAGATACAATTATTATTTATCGCATATTTGGTTACTACTGTCTTCTTCATCCACGCTTTTCCACCGTTCGTTATATTCTAACCATTCTGCGTAACTGCATAAGACGTTACTATGAATCGCTTGAAGGTTGGATGTACAATAATTCAAGTTTTTAAGGGAATCTACTGCACGAGGTGATCCGAGTACACTATTTGGACCAACATTAAAAATGGCTTCTGTTAAATAAGGGAAGTCCAATGAGTAAAAAAGTGTACTTTTCATACTGCCTAGAAGAATAACGTCACGCAGGAACAGCTTTTGCAGTTTAGGTTGATATTCCCTCAAGATATCGTGGAAATAACCTTCATTTTCGTTTCCAATTGTCACATTATTTACAGTCAAATCTTTTAACAATCCGAATCTCATTTTCTCTGCCAATAATTTGTACAGATTTGGACATTGCCGGCTAATTGACGATATACTCAAAGATTGGACATATTTCAAATGAACAGTTTTCAAAGTATCTATTACATTTTCCCAGCTCGCATCTTGGTCGTCACGTAGTTCATCACACAGATAATCACCAAAGAAGTTTACATTAATAAGCAATGGTAATTTTTGAATAATACAAATTATGTCCTGAGCATCAAGCTTTCCCTTGAGATTTACCGTCCTGACACATTCTGGATTTTTAGCCGACCAGCCGCACCAATCATATTTCATCTCTGGTTCGATGGTGAGATTTATCACACTTTGATTTGGGGGAAGTTGGGTTAAAGGTGAATCTAGGGTAAACGGAAATTCTTTCCCAAAATAAGTTACGTGTGGGTTGTGTGGTGTCACATCTCTTGAGATTGAAGGCATCAAAATAGGTGGGTCGTTATTGCTTTTGCTAAAGGGTAATTTTGCATACAGCGTGATCCCGATGGCACCACATGCAGCAATGATGAAGCAAATACTAATAACCGCTTGTATACTTGCTGTAATAAAATAAATAAATTACCGTTAATTATTTATTAAGGGAATGAATTAAGTATGTAACATTTTCTTAAGGTATTTTGACATTGTTACGGAACTTATTTATTTATTTATTTCTGTCAATTCGGATTATCACAAAGGGCTACACACGAAATCAGATACTACTGACTAGTTTAGGGTGTGGTGTTAATTAAACAAGTATAGAGTGATTCTAACTGAAATAGGTAACACACATTGCATAATGGAATAAGCTACGAAGTGTATGTTAAATGATTAATAATCTTACTTTTTTCCGGCAAAGACGTCTCTGAACTTTCTCCAATATTAACGGTAATGTCTATAAAAATTATTATTATAGTTTTCATCAATTAATGTCGTAAGTAGACGGCAAATCTTTCAGATACTTATAAACCGTTTAGGAGATCTGGTTATTTTGTAAATAGTGAAAAACATTTACTAACCGGGTCTACTTAGCTCTGTCTGAGGCGGGCTTGGACCACCGTCTGGCTGGTCTAATAATGAAATACTCGACTCTGATGGAGAATTAACTTCCCCACCTGCAGAATAAATAGAAAATTGTAGTTATTTTACTTACCTTTAAATACTTTCAAAGCGTATATTTGTATAGCAAAGTCTTTCGCAGATTAGTTGGTCTAAAAAAAATAGCATCCAAGAAATAATTCTCAAAGTCTGTATCCCTTACCCTCATTATGTACATCATCAGTTTCGGGGAATCTCTGATTGAGAAAATCCTTGATTGCTTCAATGACATGTTGATTCCCACTTTCTTCAAGTGCGAGGATGAATTTTGGTACGTAATTCTTCTGAAATATAATGCCGTAGAGGTATACGATCTTGTCTTTTGGTGTTGCCTTCGATTCCTGCAAGAAAAGAAAACCAAGCACGTCTCCAAACGTTTTTCCGATTGGGGTGCATGACAATTCTAACTTACCTATCGTACATACCTAAAAATCGCAGCACATACACGTTACATGCCGTTAAATGATTAGTTACTTTATTAGCTTCATCATTAGGGTCAGTTCTATATACCTGCATACCTGTATTCAGAAAAATATCCGACAATATAAAAGCTTAATCAAACAGTTAGGGACAAAAGTCTGGCTGATTATGAATTCGACTTAGGTAAATGTACATTTAACACCTATAGTGACCTCTCCTGGCGGTCAGGACCTCCTAAACCCTCTTTGGCATTAATTTACAAGTTTGGAAGCATTATTTGAGGGTATTTCTCTCTAATCCTTGATTCAAAGACACTAGCAGCTCCGTGGTTCTTTTTGGAGACATTTTTACTGCTCCAAATTTTATTCTCCACTTCCTCTTGAGTTTTTTGGTCGGATTAACATCCGGTGACTGCGCCCCTCGCGAACACACTTTAATTCGGCTGGTGGAAGACAATTTAGACACAATTGTGCCCATACACTTTTAATAAAATGTTGAAAGATGAACCGTCGTGCGAGACCAAGTTATAGGGCCGATTATCGGCAATTATGGTGGAGAATTCCAGCTTATCCTTCCTTATTTATTGTAGTGAATATGTGGGCGAGGTTTCCCACACCACATACCCTCATACTACCTACAAATTAAAAAACGTATCACTACCACAGCCAAGTGACAAGGCTGCACTATATTATATGCACTATATAAATTCAGGTATGGATCTGGAATCAGGCCTCCATCTGTGGAAGCACGTCCTGTGGTCGGATTCTATGAGTTTAGAGCGGAGGAAGACCGAAGGGTGTGCCGAAGGACGAAAAATCTCAGAAACCTGGTATTTTGACTCATTTGACCTCAGGCTGTACTTCCACCGATGAAGGTCTCATTCCAGATCCATACCCGAATAGTGCAGCCTTTTCTGGATGTGGTAGTGATAATGTTTTTTATTTGTTTTAGTAGGACTCCATAACTTCAAAACAAGAAACTAACACTGTCAAAAAGGCCAAACCAAGAAATTAACACTTTCAAAAAGGTCAAAACAATAAAATAACACGTTCACAAAACATCAAAACAATAAACTAACTCTGCCAAAAAGGCTAAAACAAGAAATTAACACTTTGAAAAAGGTTAATACAATAACCTAATGCGTTTGAAAAAGTTCAAAACAATAAACTAACACTTTCGAAAAGGTCAAAACAATAAACTACCACTTTCAACAGGGTCAAAAAAAGAATTTCTACTTTCAAAAAAGCCACAACAAAAAATTTACACTTAAAAAATAAGTAAAAACTAGAAATAGTACAGTTTGAAAAAGGTTAAATATGCATTTACCTAGTTCAAATTCAAAATCAGCCAGACTTTAGTCTCTATTTTTTTGGTTAATGTTTTATATTTTCGAATATTTTTTTATTTCTCTTCTTCTATTTTCCTGCTTGTGTGCAGGTATACAGAACTGACCCTAATGATGAAGCTAATAAAGTAACTAATTATTTAGGGTTACGTATATCTGCTGCGACGTTTAGGTGCAATAGGTAAGTTAGAAGTATCATGCACAGCAATTGGAAAAACTTTTGTAGACACGCTTTATATCAATCAATATTATATTCCTAAATGCATACGAAAATGTCTTATTTTTGAGTACTCACACATTTATCTTGTTCGTTGCTTGTTATCACCTGCAAAGCAACTAGTTCTATAGCCAATTCTATGGGGGAGGTGGTAATTCTATACAGTTGGCCTGTGAGAGGCACAAGTATATCTCCCATGCGGATATGCTGGAGACACATCAGTCCAAGAAGTCTGCCACAAACAAATTCTCCGTCTCCCGTTCTGGGCTTTCTCTCAATTGGATACATTTCCATACTGTTGGCAGACATTGCTGTCAAATGTGCGAACCCGATGAGAAACTAATCGCTTAAAATGTATAAGTATAATACTTTTTCAGAGTTGACTGGTGAATTAGTACCTAATTATTTATACCTTCTGACGTAATATACTTCAAAATGACGATCAGTGGAAGCTTTATTCCGTCTGAAGGAAGTTTAATTTCCCGTTACAATTCTATAATACAAAAAACAGGTTGTTACACGGATTATTGCACACTTACACAATCTCCTTTCTTTTAAGGTTCTCTTTGACGGACACACTAACAACTAAAATGAATAAAACGTATATAACTGTCTTGCAATTGTTTATCTATTAGAAAGTTGTAAAAGGTTTTATTTCCGCTAACAATTCATACCGAAATTAAAATTCCAAGAAAGTAAAATGAAGATGATTGGTAGTATTCTAGCAAATAATTACGCAATTATTGTACACCTGGTAATAATAATTAATACAATAAATCATTGGCTACATTGCACTACCTGATCACCTGCTGCACTCATAAACCTTCCCTCCACGTTTATGAAATATAGCTTAGGCAATAATAAAATAACAGAATAATATGTAATATTAACCACTTAGTGTGAAGTCTTCTAATTGTGGTCGGCTTGTAACTGTGGTACCCCCGTCTTTTCTCCAGTGTCAACAGTTATTCAAAGTCACACGTATTTTCTATAGAAAGTCTAATACCCGACGATTTAAAACCAGGTGCGCCCGATTTTGATTTATCGTTGACACTGGAGAAAACGGGGGGGGGATACTACAGTTACAGCCGACCACAGTTATTAGCTTCCAACCTATATCGTAATACTGTTACAGTCTACAAGCAAAATGTGATTGACATTGATTCTCCGATAATCGAATGGTGATAGGACACTATCACTATATAATATTTATGATCGCAATATTATTTATATCTGTTCAGTCCAAAAATGACAATTTCATAGTTTAATCGGTAGTCGGTAGATTTCGCGATCTCACAACTACAATCAATAAGCCATAGTACCATCTAGGAATCTACTGGATAGTTGCTCCAAAAGAGACCTAGTTGGGGAATGGAGTGTTTGAACCGGTCACAGGCTAGGGGGAGCTTTTGTAGTTTACAAACTTTAAGAATGCAGTTAATAAATTTATTTATCTTCCAATTTTTGAGACTGCTGTGGAGTTTCAAACCACGGAAATGTGAAAAATTGTAGACAGCAACAAAATCTTTCCCTCATCTCTAATTCCTGATACGTCCGGCTACATATCAAACGATTTCGAGTTTATTTAGTATTTGTACCTACCTCACAGTCTACGCGTGGATAACAAAGGAATCAAGACATTAATTTCTTAATTTGATGTTTCAAATAAGTGGAATAACGTTTTTAACTGAGGCGAGCATAGTTATAATAAATTATTAACTAATAATAATCCCGAATTAGAATGTTTGTTGTTTCATAAAAACGTAATTTAGGAATTGAAAGTAGGAAATTACTTATTATTTATAGGCAGTTACCCGTATTCATAATTTCAGTTTGTATTCACAAATTGAATTGCGCATACAACATAACGTCGTTTAGGTAATAGGAATGGTGGGGGTAAAGTAAATCTATCTAAAAAACTTTGGAGAAACTTTGAAATCCTACCTTTAGCACCGACATATTATTTAGTTACTTCTAACACTTTGTACAACGCTTTATTTTAGTTTTATAATATTCGTACCGACAAACTAATAAAATTCCTTACCTTCGTGCTAGGTCTTTTAGGTTTGTAGTGATGAGGCTCTGCTGTGATATTGAAAAGTCGAATGTACTAGTATTTTAGTATCACAACGTTTAGCAAATTCGATCCAACTACTATTGAAATCCATCGTGATTCTTTTCAATTTCATCAATTTTAAATATGTTGATTGTTGAAAATAAGTTCACTGAAGTCACCGAAGTAAGTAGCAATATTTGACTTCCCTGCTCTTCCCTTTTTTCAATTTATCTAATCGTTTTAAGGGTTGTATGTGTATACATAGTGGCAGACCAGTAGTTTCAGTAGTAAAAGAATAATTAAGGCTGTGTCTGAATGTAGAGCTTTTATAGTCCAGGAAACTTCAAGCGTTGAAAAACAGCTTTGAATTTATTAACTATTTAAAAGTACTTGTAAACGATCCCATTTGACAATAATCGACCAGGTAATGGTTTTCGGTGTTTACATAGTAAACAAATAGAATAGATAATAGAGATTACACTCAACGAGCAGTTTGTTAGAAATGAAGTAGGATTATGTTTTTGAAGGTAGTGTTCTAGATTAGATAATTCGTGTGAAATTACATAAAAGAGCTGCCATTTAGTCACAAAAGTCAAACGATAAAGCGTAATCATAAACTAGGTGGAAGCTAGCAGACGTAAATGAAATCATTTAATCAGTTCATAAAGTCATTTAACTCTGTTAGATTCCACGCGTAAATGTGTTTCACTAAAATTAACTCATTTAAGTAAGGGTTGTTTGAGTTCAGTTAATAAAAATGTGAACCTGATGATTAAATATTGTAACTAACAAAACGGCAGATGCTGATGTGTCACACAAATAAAATGTACAATTACTTACCGCAGAGTAAAACATGGAAGATACTTCTCTCATTAGCTCACCTAGTATATAGTGCGATGTAGCCTTTCTGCAGCCGTCGAAGGATTAGCAATACTCTAGCATTTGGTCTATACATGAATCTATCTTCAATGTTTGACTCTACAGTAGTTCCTATGCTATTTGCTTTTGCTACTATAATATACGTTTATTATTACAAATTAACCTTCAACACATAGATAGCTTACAAATAATACTACGGTTAGATAATGTTTGACTTCTATTTCGAAGTAGACACAATAGAAATACCTTCGAAATATATTTAGTAACATAAAGTCGTACGGAGAAAGTCATACCCTAAAAGAAGTGAAATTACAGAAAAGCGTCATTTGAATTTGATGATACGTGTGCGCTCTTGAGTTGTCGAATACTTTTAAAACAATGTGGCAACCGTTTAAGCATGTCAAATATTTTGGTCCGAAGGATACAAAAATAAACTTATTAGTTACCTAGTTGTGTTCTGTTTGATTTTATACCCTGAAGATATATTTACAGTAATTAAGAGTCCCGGTAAATATAGAGAATTGTTAAAAGTGTTTGTTTCGAGATAACGCTCATTTTAATGCTTCGTTTTGTGAGACAGCACTGGCACAATGTATTCCTGATGTCATGAAGTTACTTAAGTAATTTGTGATTGCACTTGGCTGGTCTAACCTAATTTTGACATGAGGCAATTTACTGCTCAATTTCACCAGCTAAATTATACTAAATTGGTTCCTGGTCATTATAATAATATTTTTAATTAAAGGAAAAAGTAGAAATATTCGTTAGTTTAGTTTTAATTCTAACGATAACCTTTAACTTTAAGCTTTAACTAGTTAGGCACTGACTGCGAAGGTAGTCATACATACATATTGGTCAGTAGCAACAATTATAAAGGCAAATTAATGTACGTGAGACACTATCGACAGCATGCCCTTATCTGGATGGTTCTCTGGGGGAGGGGGGGGATGAAAAAAGAACAGACTGGTTAGAACGAAAGTAAAAAAACAACTGCCAATAATTGCTGAGAATCAACGGTGAATTCGACGCTCATTGCGGACCCAATTGCATTCTTATCTTAGGTTGTACGTTACGCTTTAATTAACAAAAACTTAGTATATGACAGAAAACATACTATCATTAATTATTTGCAATTAAATCTTCCTACGTGATTTGGCTAATCTCAGAGTGCCATATCATACGATGTTTTTAAAATTTTTTTAAAAACTGCTTTTATTCTACAGGTGTTTGCAAACACGTTGCAAAAAACAATAATAAAAAAACAAATTAAATTGAAAAATACACATTACGTATTATTCAAGTTGGTCAAAATAGCTAATTTGGAGCATTTTGACCTCTTCCTTCAACGTTCAGATTTCTGTTTTTTTTACCCCGACTCCTGGTTTTTCTTTATTTTTTCTAAAATATTTTCAAATTAAGCACAACTTTTTATCACTACAGCTTATTCAAGTCGACTTGATTGTATGTTGTAGATTTCTTTATTAATGTAACATTACAATATCCAATCAGTAGCTGCAGTAGCAAGCGGATGACGAAGGCTCGTCATGCTATCGTATTCGCATCGTATGGCCTTTAAACTGATTAGTAGTTATTAGCCTGTGATGTTGAAAAGCTAGATGTACCAGTATTTCGTTACAATAACGTTTGAGTTGAGTTGAGTTGAGTGATCTTTATTTAAGTGTCAATCTAATTCAATACAAATGTACTGCTTTAAAATGAAGGACACATTAAAAAATTCTATCGTATTCGCATCGTATGGGATCATGTTGCTTATCAGCTTATATAATTTTAAATACGTTCAGTGTTTGCACCAATTCTCTAATATAACGATATAGTATTCCTATATTCGCTTTCTAATCTACTTTATCTGAGAAGAATAATACAGTAGTAACAAGCTTAACTATGTTTACTGACGCAAGAGTTAAATCAAAAATTGTCCAAGATGTACATAAAAAAATAATATTTAGAAGCACCTACAAAAAGCCCATTTGTATTTTCCTAACGTTTATGACTTCTTTCATTCAGAACGATACTCTTTACACAGTTTTAGACAACTGCTATTAATTCTGTCAACAAAGAAAAATATCCGCCAAACATTTTATTTTGGTATGCATTAACAGGCTGAACTGAAAAGTTGCATGGTAAAAAACTGTGCTGTTCGACAAAAATCAAACTATTCACATTTAGGACACTTACTAATAGTTATATTTATTTATGTAGTACAACCGATCAGTAGCTGCAGTTGTAAGGAGATGGCGAAGGTTCTAATTGTATAGCTTTTGTTTTTGTTCCCTCGCCACTTTTTCGATGTACTTTTATCTGCTTTTTTAATTTAGAAGTAGCTAGTTGCAGATTAGATTAAAATAGTGCAATCAATGTTATAATTATTAGATTAGCTATCACATGTCGTGCATAAGCATAAAACATTGCAATGCAAAATACATTACTGCCATAATTTATAACTAAATGTACACTTTCCACGAAACGCATCACTTTTTTATTGGGTCCCTTTTTAATTTCCGGATGTTTGTAAACTTATTAAATTGAGAAAAAATAAACAAAATGAAACAATGACTCAACGGATTCGGTTAAATGAGAACAAATTACGGAAAACTATATACCTAGGAATACTTGTTTGCTCTTGAGCAGCCCCAATACTTCTGAAAACAATATGAGGCAACCGTTTCAGTATCTCAAATAATTTGCTTCGTGTTTGAAATAAAAATTACATTTACTGCAAAATGTTAAATGTCAAAGTATGCCCTCCAAAATTTCAACTATGCTTTATAAATGGCGAACATGTTGTAATCCATATCTCTGATACTTATCGAATTATCACAGATGAAATTTTTTGTGGCTTTACACTAATGATAATGAATGAAACCTGTCGCAAACTGAGAAATTGAGAAAAGAGTTTTGCATTACAGGTCTATACTAATGCATTATGTACATATAATAGCGTACAAAAGAAAAATCCGCTAAAGTAATCGCTTAAATAATTAATTATATTCGCAAAATTATTTTTCCGGGACATAATAGTTTTTTATTCTAATGAAAATAGCACAACAATTCTTGTGTTTATACTTTTAACAAGATATTTTATATATTTTAACTTTGGTCGCCATTTAAAGCTAAAAACCGAAAAACCCGAAATTTGATCCTTGTTGTTTCTAACTTATTGCCTTAAAACAATATTTTATTGTATGAAACAATCTTTTTATATTATTAGTTTACGTATTCGTTGTTTTTGTTATGGTCTGTAACTTGAAAATAACATATCAGTGAAAACAACCGAAAAATCGGTTTTTAATGCAAAACCATATCAGGTACTAAAAAGCGGAAGCTTTAGTTAAATTTTAATACAAAAAGTTAACCAGAAAAACGGCCTTTTGATTTATACTTTTATGGGAAAAAAATGGGCATCTAGTATCGTAGCTTTTATCCCCGTGTATCACGCTTTCGATATAAAGTTCCACATGAGATACTATTATGGGAATGAAGGCACTTTCGATGCGAGCATTGTGATGGACCAAAATCTACGAGTGAAACTAAACTGAAAGATATTCTTAAAAAACTTACTTGGGCTCCATTTCAAAGAAAGAAAAGTCCGTGGGCGTGGGAATTTCTGTATATAAATTATAAAACGGATTAAAACCGGATGGGATTAAAGTGTATCCGAAAGCGTAATTACTTTTATTTCGTGCTCATGGGCTCACGATTGTTAAACTTCTTATGGAAGACGTGAATAATGTCAGTGTTAACATCAATGCTCAACCAAATTACGCAGAAAGATCTGCCTGGACTTAATTTAAAGGGGCTATGACCTTTCCCTTGGTGGCTCCGTACCAGCTCTTGAAAATGGTTGTCCATGCCAATGATCATAACAAGTGGCACAGAACATCCGAACAAGCTTACTAGACCATTTAATTCAGCTTTCACTCCAAAAATCCCACTTCAACTAATTAAAGATATTAAAAACGCTTACGAAGTGAGCTTTACGGCCGTCGTTATGTCCGCCATTGCTGAAGGTATTCAAAATGTGATGATTATGAGAGAAGCTATTGTTCCTAAAAATATAAATGCAGCTATTCCCGTTCCCATGCCAAACCTTCCACATAAACTTAGGAATAATTTGTAAGTACCTATATCCTTGGTACACCTTTTAATTAATCAAACTTTTTACAGCTCACCTTATTGATCTGAGTTATATTTTTTTATTTCGATTTGGATTTTTAGCATATTTTCCTTTCTGAAACTTCCGGTGGGAATCAAAGATCCTGAACGTCGTCTCAAGAAAATGAAGCAGAATATTCGTGAGCTGAAACAGTCTTACGTTCCATTGCTAAATTTTTCAATGATTCCCATAGTAGGGGGATTGTATCAGTGGATGATGAAACCCTTTTGCGAGAATGCTTACTCGACCGCCCTCATCTCCAATTTCCCGGGACCCAATAGGTATGGGAATTTCATCGCTGGTGGAGGGGCGCACTGGATTACTGACATGAATTTTTCTGCTGGATTTGATGCTGGAAAAGTTGATACGTTTCCATGGTTGCCATTTTTGTTAATTACTGTAAACTGTACATATATTTTATTTCTTACAAAATAATGCCGAGTTTGCGGAGTACATTCAATGTTTTATTAATTAATACAAAATAAAGAATTTACAGTGGAGTTTTTGTTGTCATGTAGGATTGGGATTCTGCATGATGAGTTTAACTGCAGTTGCATACGAGCACGAATCAAGAAATAATTCAATGTTATTTTGCCAATCGGAGTAGCATTCTTGCCTAGTTTATTACAGTACTGCAGTAGTATTTTAAATATGTACAAACTAAATTTAAAGTCCTAACTACTGACCTTTAAGTAATTTAATTTAATTTTTAAATTTTTCTTTAAGATTTATGTACCTACTACATATTCCATAATGAACCTTGTATTTTAAGAAAAATGTAAATAAGTTTTTAAAGCATCTAATACAGTTTCCCTGTTCGCATCTTGTTCGTCACGGATTTCACCGCACAGATAATCTTCAAAGAAGTTTCCATTAACAAGGAATGGTAATTTTTGAACAATACAAATTATGTCTTGAGCATCCAACTTCCCCTTGAGATTTACCGTCCTGACGCAATCTGCATTTGTAGTCTACCAACTGCACCAATCATATTTGGTCTCTTCGATGGTGAGATTTATCCCACTTTGATTTGGTGGAAGTTGGGTTAACGGTGAATCGAGTGTAAATGTATATTCTTTTCCAAAATACCTTATGTGTGGGTTGTATGATGGCGGCTCTGTTGAAACTGAGGGCATCGAAGTAGACAGGTCGTTGATGCTTTTATTAAAGGGTAAGAAGATTACACATAGGCTGATTCCTATGACCACAAATAAAGTACCGAAGATGCTAACAACCACTTTTCTGCTTTCTGTAATAAGAAAATGAATAAATAACTATTAACTATTTATCACGAGAATGAATACGTACGCATATGTAAAGTGACTACATATCTTATGTTGATTGTAGGAAAGAATGTTCCCGGAAAAAGTGTTCCCAGAAAAAAGGTTCCCAAAAATGTTGGAGATGAAAAAATGTTCCCGGAAAAAATGTTCCCAAGCTCTAAGTAGGAAAAAATGTTCCCGAGTGCGAAAACAGGTAAGCATGTGTAGGCGATATAAAAATTTGTTTTGCTCTATTTTCTCGTGTAATGAACCCCGAATTAACCAAGACCCTAGTTACTACCTGACGAATTACGGTATACAATTTTAAACTTGCTATTAAATCTGCTATTGCATATCACATAAACATGTGATTTTAATTAACTTATTAATGATGTTTTATGACGCAAAGTGGTCTTCATCGCAGTGGAAGCGTTTTTTTAATTGCATTTAAGGATTCAAGATTCAATAATTCTTTCTGTTTTATTGGGGCGATGAAACTAATCACTGGAAAATGGAAAAGAATTGATAGTTTTCGTTTGCCTTTATTATCTTATTACAAAATCTGGATTTCCATGATTTTATATTTTACAATTAAAACGCAACCCTGATTCTTTGAAAACTACGTGAGCTGTCAGACCTGGCAACTGAAGTGTATACCTACTTAATGAGCACAAAGTTTTGGCACAGTATCTACTATCCGTCCTATATGTGAACGGTCAGTAAATGTGGTCACTGGCTGTCGTTTTTGAACCAGTTGTTACAAAAATTTAAAGGGTTTAATTAAAAGCCTATGCACTCCCGTTCTCACATTAAAATTTTGAAGTTCCTACTTACAAAACTGAAAGTGCAATTATTCGACCAAGTCAAAATTCCATTTTAACTTTTAAACTTTTTTTGAAATTCAAAATGTTTAAATTCAATTTTCAATGTCGTGGTTTTAATCAATTCTTTTTTTTCGCTGAAGGTATTGTTTTGTAGACATGTTCTTTATTTCAAGACATGTTATGTTTTGTTGTTGCTGACAAATTAGATCGAAACGAAAACAGCCAAAAAACAGGGTAAGGTCCTTAATGTGGTCACCCCTTGTTTCACTCATTTGAACATGGAGAGAGGTGTCAAATTATGACTTTATTTAATTTCTGCATTACAAACATGGTAAAGATGATTAATATAATTAATTGAGTTTATTATCACTTATGACTGACAATTTTGGGTGCAAAATGTCATGCATGTCCCTATTTACTTCCATTACCTAATGTAATTCCAGAACAGAGCCACACCAACATTAAAAGTTTTGAACAATAAATTAAAATTATTTTTCTTCCGTACGCCCGTGATTGTGAGTGCTTTATCTCCTTGATTATAATTACTATTTAGCTTTGTGTTTTCGTTACATTTCTTGGGAAAATTGCTAAATTGTAGTTAAGAAAAGCATGGTTTTCCTTTGAAGCCTAAGAATGTTTATTGTATCCGAAATAAAATCAAAACTTACCCAAAATGTAAATAAAACTGCGAAATAACATTTAGGACGACCATTAACAACCGTGATTTGTAGCGAAATCCGTTTGTTTTTGGCGTGATCACATTTAGGACCAGGGGTGTTCACAAGACCACTTTGCGTTATAAACGGTCATTAATAAGTTAATTAAAATTACATGTTTATGTAATATGCAATAGTAGATTTAATAGCAAGTTTAAAATTTTATGCCGTAATTCGTCAGGTAGTAACTAGGGTCTTGGTTAATTCGGGGTTCATTACACGAGAAAATAGAGCAAAATTTTTATATCGCCCACACATGCTTACCTGTTTTCGCACTCGGGAACATTTTTTCCTACTTGGAGCTTGGGAACATTTTTTCCGGGAACATTTTTTCATCTCCATCATTTTTGGGAACATTTTTTCTGGGAACATTTTTTCCGGGAACATTCTTTCCTACAACCCTTACGTTGACACCACGTTGTTGAACTTCCTTGTCTATGAGAGTTTATAAAAATTATATATTAAAATTTTCGTCAATTAATGCTGTATAAGTACACGGTAAATATTTCAAGCATTTTTGTTACCCAATTCAATCTCGAAAATATTGCTTCCAAGATGTAACTCTCAAAGTTTTTATCGCTTACCCTTAGTTGCATCGAGAAAATCCAATATTAATTTAAGCACATGGTCATTCTCATTTTTTTCAAACGCAATTCTTCTGAAAAATAATTTTTCATAAAATCAATTTGGGAATTTAAAGTATCAGATGTAGGAAGTTACCCCTAGTAAGATTATACATTAAATGTATTTACAAATCGAATTAAAAAAGGCATGTGGAAGTATATCTGTATATAGACGTAAGTTAAAGTTTGAGCGGTATGTAAAAGCAACTCCAAAGTTTTAAATAGGCAAGTAAGTAAGGACTCAGGGATGGTAGCACTGCTTCAAGTACCAAAACTATTTTTTTAACAAAAATTCAAAGAATTAAACAAACTAAACAAAATGTCTTAAGTTTTTGCTAGGTTCGTATTTGTACAGCTGTACCACACACTGCCCTTAAACTGGTTAGTAGTGTTGAGCCTGTGTTGTGGTCTTGAAAAGTTAAATGAACGAGCTTCTCAAAATAACAACTTCTGAAAAATTCTACCCTTTTCCCATCCCTTTGCTTATTAAATTTTAGTAATTTTAGAGTCTCTGATTGTTTATAACTCTGCCAAAGTAAGTTAGGATATTTGATTTGCTTTCCTATGCTCCGTTGTAATATCTATAATATATTTAATACTAGTTTGATTATTTATTCATTTCACGGACATATCTCTTGCTGTAATATGTAGTAGGGCGAGCTCAAAGTCTCTGAATGCGTAGATTCTGTTGCAATTTTGTCGAGAAAACTACCTAGTTACCTTGTAGTTTAGAAGTAGGCAGCCGAAGATTCGATTAAAATAATACAATCTATGTAGGTAATTATCAGCTGTAGGTATCAGCTGTCGTATCTGTGCACAAAACGAAAATATTGTAAATTACATACTGCCCGAATTTATATCTAGATGTAAACATTCCAACGAGCGCATCAGTTTTTTTATCGGGCCTATTTTTAAGTGTCGGTAATTTCTACTTGTTAGATAAAAAAACAAAAAATACAGCTCAGCGATTGGAATTATTAAGTCTTACTAGTTAGTAGAAATTACTGGGATCTACATATATATAGGTATACGTGTTTGCTCTTAAGTTGTCCCAATACTTCTCAAACCAATAATTGAGGCAATCATTTCAGTATTTTAAATAATTTGGTTCATAATAAAAAAAAAAGTAAATTAGTTTTGTTTCGTATACATGTTTTCATACCCGGAAGATTTATCCAAGGTATTATAGAAAATTGATTTAAAGTCCTTTAAATCTAAAGCAAACTGTACAAAGAATATTTTCGAGAACATAGTTAGTTTAGGCAGCATTAGCATTCATTTAAATATTCCTTTTGTATGTACCCGGTTAGTCGCAACCTGTTTTTTAAACCCAGACCAGAAGCACCTACCAGTTCAACTTGTTTTGGAGAAGACCAAAGACTTTTAGTTAGCATAAAATAAAGTAATGCACTAATATCAATATGTGAATTAATTTTAAATGATGTACCTAGATATTTTTTTGCATATAAAATTATTTTAAAGCTGCACTAGTGGTCGGCTTTGTGAGTTTGGTTAGCTATCACAGTTTTGTATTTTTGCTAATGAACAAAATCCAGTTCAATTAAAATGTTTTTAATTTTTTTCAGTTGTTTAAGGTGGTTAATGCAGTTTGTAGTTTTTTTATTGCTTGAAGTTTGTTTTTAAGATTCCTTATTTTTACTTAATACATAGTAATTTAAAAACATACATACAACATTTATTTGAATAAAAAAGATATTTGAAAGATAAAAAATATTCCCTATTTGTCAAGGTATGCCTACATGGAATATGGGGCATATGTTTGAACCCTTTAAAATATCAGAGAAGTTTACATATGGTAAAGAAATATGGATTAGAAATTAGGAAGACTTGGTATTTTGAAGATTTTTTTTGTCATAGCTTTGTCTTTTAAAAAGCTTGTCTACTGAAGATCAAGTTTTTGAAGATATGTACAGTCTTCCAAAGAATATTAAATTTATAAAATAATTGTTTTGTTTCGAATTGCATACTGAATCTCGCATGAACATTGCAATCGTGAATATAATAACAGTGATTTAATCATGTTTTATGTGTAAAGTAATTGTAGATATTTCTTCCTCCCACAATAACTTTCTCACTAAAATACACTTTTCTGTAATAAGGATGAAGCCATTACGGGCGAACTGTAGTCAGCATTTCGCAGTGTCTTTCCTACACATCATTCATTCGGACGCTTTTAACCAACGTGCTATTTTTGACGTGTGCTTTAGTTGGTGATTCACAGATACCTTGACCCTTTCACTTTCAACCTCCTCTTACCCCACATATGTCCAACCCTCGCATCTGAAACGGAAATAGAAAATAGGTCCACAATTTTAAGGGGCAGAGCCTCATATAATTTAGGAAAAGGTTACTGGGTTAACAGTGAAGTACTGTTGACAGTAAAGCTTATGTATGTAAGTATATACCTTCCAATGTTCCAATGTTTTCTAAAAGAATACTTTCCCTTCATAAGACCGTAAGCAAGACAGTGAGACAGACAACCCATGTCCTGTGTGTCACGTAGGCTAAATATACACCATTTTAGTCGATCTGATTTAACTATCAACCCCTCAACCGATTAGCGGTACTATTCTAATTGTAAATAGTATGGTACATCTTGTTTCTGTGTCTGCTAAACGCTAAGAGTCAATTTGGTAATCTACTCTATATCTGTATTGTGGTAGAAACTGTCGGCTAGAAAGTACTATGAATGGACAATTTCACACAATGGTTTGCATACATCAACACACAATAATACATAAGTGTGGACTGGAGGGGTTACTTTTAAGGGATCGGAGTTTAGCAGCGTTTAAATAGAAAAGTATCCTTCAATTACCCAATAGTAGCCTCGTAGAAAGCTTAAGATGATTCAGTATTTAAACAAGGAGCTCCTGCAGATTCGGATTTAGTTTGATATCAGAAGGGAGCGAAAAAGTAATAATTTATTGTCCTCACAATGGTGGGGCACTGGTCCTTACGGGCTGTACGCAACCAGGTCTACACAGTGTTTTTCACCCTCATCTTTTTCCTGCTGTATCCCGCCTGCCTGGTTGCTTTCATTCCAGTCTACCTCAACCGAGTCATAGTATACATTTTTAAAAAGTTATTTCGCCCTGACCTGGACAAAATGATTGTGACTCGAAGTTCCGTCTTGGCAATTGACGATCCATACGACAGTCCGAAATGGAACATCTGTGCCTGGGTGGTAATGGAAGGGAACTTAGATTTCCCACAATTCCGTCAAAACTTCTACGAGAAATGTGTCCAAAGGAAAGTACCAAACGGGAAATTCAGGGACCCAGAGTACCAACAGTACTACTACAAGTGGCTCGGATTCCTATTTTGGAAATGGGAAGACGCCTTTGACATTAAATACCACATGAGGTACTATTTTGGGAATGAAAGCACCGTCGATGTGAACAGCGCAGGGGCCAAGTCCACAAGTGAGACTGAACTGAAAGGAATTATAAAAAAATTAACGTGGGCTCCATTTCAAAAGAAGAAAAGTCCCTGGGAATTCTTGTACGTTCCAAATTATAAATCGGATACGGACGGCAGCACGGTGTATCCAAAGAGTGTACTTTTGTTCCGAGCCCATCATGGCTTTGGTGATGGTCTGACGATCATTAAGATCCTCATGGCAGATGCTAATGACGTCGGCATTGAAATCATCGCACAGCCCAATTATGTCCACAGGTCATTCTGGAGTCAGGTAAAGGAGGCGGTCACTTTCCCCATTGTGGCCCCATACCAGCTCATGAAAATGGTGGTCCATGCCAAAGATGACAACGACTGGCACCGCACCCCTGAGAAAAAGATGACTCGGCCATTTAATTCCTCATTTACAAAGAAAATCCCACTTCAGTTGATCAAAGATATTAAAAATTCTTACGAGGTGAGCTTTACTGCCGTCGTTATGTCCGCCATTGCTGGAGGCATTCAAAATATGATGATCCAGAGAGAAGCTGTCGTTCCTAAAAATATAAATTCAGCTGTTCCAGTTCCCATGCCAAACCATCCAACCAAACTTAGAAATCATTTGTGAGTACCTATACATTTTATTCATTCAAAGCTTATTATTACCTGTTTTATAATATTTAATTATATCAATCAAACTTACTTTACGCTGTTTTCGCGTTTTATTCTTTAGCATATTTTCCTTTCTACAACTTCCTGTGGGAATCAGAGACCCGGAACTTCGCCTCAAGAAAATGGAAGAGAATCTTCTGGGGCTGAAGCGGTCATACGTGCCCCTGCTCAACTTTTCAATGATCCCACTAGTTGGTGGCTTGTATCATTGGATGATGATTCCCTTCAATGAAAATATTTATTCGACTGCTCTCATTTCCAATTTCCCCGGACCGAACAGATACGGTAATTTCACTGCTGGCGGCAGTAACCACTGGATTACTGATATGAATTTTTCTGCAGGATTTGGAGCTGGAAAATGTGGTGAGTACCATATCCTGTGACCTACCATACACAATAACACGTCATTTTAATGAATTCTTTTAAAAGAAAT
>JAQFZC010003054.1:0-20255 GCA_034695205.1 Dicyrtoma fusca
CGACCAGACATGGAGTGAACCATATCCCCACTGTCGCTCTAGTCCAGTGTTACCACCACTGGACCACCCGTCCCTCTATCCAATCTGAATATGTATGTATAATAACCGTTATATCATATCAGCAAGCAAGCCTGTGACTGGTACTCCTACTCGATAAGCGATGTAATTTCTTAGCTGGAAAATGTGAGCAAAAGGTGATTCTACAATAGTTTAAAATGTTAAGAAATATTGCCGGCAAAATTTCCCACATACTGGTAATTTGACAATTTTACTAAATCTACTATCTACACATAAATAAGTAGTAAGCTTATTGCATTTTTCGGATGATTTTATACACGCACTCACAAGAATACAAAAAACTGGAGAATTTCACAGAAGGGATGCCGACTTGAAACGTTAAACATTAAACTCGCAAGCCATACATACTCTTGCCCTTCTTCCCCCTGAAATTGACCGCACATTATTGGACTTCTGAAAGCAAAAGTAAAAGCACAATGACACTGTCGTCTAAAGGAGCTTACTTCTTTTCTTTTCAATCCCAAGCGAAAAGGCAAAAAGGGAGAATGAATCCCTTTTACACTATCAAAGCCCATTTTTTTAAGGACCTTGTCTCGCCGGGTTTAGTAACAAACCCACAAATGTTACAAAAACATGTTTAGTTCAAAACAGTTCTTCAACGACTTCACAACTGTTCGCAGGCAACGCTTCGCCTTATTCAGTGTCAAGAAGTTGCTTCAAAATTGTTGTAGATTTTCTCTTTTACTCACAAAGTTCATATAAGCACGGTTACTTCTAAAGCCAAAACGGTTTTACATGTCCACAACGGATTTTTCAGTGAACCTTCCTTTAAAAGCGAAGCAAAAAGAAAAAACACGGCTTTTCTACTTCATTGGTTATTATATCAGTGAGTTTCATCAGTATTAGTAAATGGCGTGATGGCAGTAAGTATCAAAACCCTGGAAATCTGTCTAGTTTTTGCTTGTTCAAGTGTCAAACTTTAAAAAGGAAAATCATGGCAAGGAGCCAAGCAGACAAGGCGCTTCTACTGCAGTTCAACATCACAAAAACTCCTCAAATAAAGTTGACAAGGTTAAAAGTGTACACGTACTCAAAAAAAGGAGCCAAGTCCTACAAGTGCCACCTCTGCAAGTATTCTTCAAAGTCGAAATCAAACTTAAAAACGCACCTGCCATCCCACACGGGAGAGAAGCCACATTTATGCAATCTCTGCAATTACAAAACTACTCAAAAGATGCACTTGCACAGACATAATCGGACTCATACGGGGGGGAAACCCTACAACTGTACCTTTTGTAAGAAATTATTTACAAGAAAGAAAACGAAAACTATTCACGAAACCGTTTGTAAAGTGAACCCAAAGAAATGGGATCCAAGTTGGGTTGAAATACAGAATACGTTTAAGTGCAATCTTTGCAGTTATTCCACAGCATACAAATACCAATTAAATCGTCATATAAGGACCCACACGGGGGAGAAGCCATTTTCATGCAATCTCTGCAATTACACAACTACTCTTAAGCGTCTATTGAACAGACATATTATGACTCATACGGGGGAGAAACGATACAACTGTGCCTTTTGTACAAAATTATTTACAAGAAAGGATACGAAAACTATTCACGAAACCGTTTGTAAAGTGAACCCAAAGCAATGTGATCCAAGTTGGGTTGAAATGCAGAATACTTTTAAGTGCAATCTTTGCAGTTATTCCACAGTATACAAGTACCAATTAAATGGTCATATGAGGACCCACACGGGGGAGAAGCCATTTTTATGCAACATTTGTAGTAAAACGTTTAGATTAGGAGAAAGCTTGCGAAGGCACATATTCACCCACACTCGTGAGAAGCCAAACAGTTGCCCGTTTTGCAAGAGAGGATTCGCACAAGTCACAAGACAGAAGAGGCATGAAAAAGTCTGCAAATTGAATCCAAAGCAAAGGGACGCAACGTGGGTTGAAGAGCAGAAGAAGTTCAAGTGTCACGAGTGCAAATACAAAACAGCAAGAAAAGATACTCTAAAATATCATTTGCGAGTCCACACCGAAAAACCCATTAAATGTCCTCTATGCTCGTACAAGTGCCGCACTAATTCACACCTTCATAGCCATTTGAGAAACATTCATGAGAAGACAAATAAGTTAAAAGTTTCATAAATGTGACTTTGGAATCTTCGAGCTTTCCATAATGGGTTATAAATGTATTTTATGTCGACCAATCGTATTATTATTGGAAGATACATTTAAAATTACAATTTAATAAAATACTTTCAAAGCTGATCCTGTGAAAAACATGTACATATTTTGATCTATTTAAACAGCCATAAAGTTCTCTTCACAATTTATGTTTGTTAGTGCCTAAATAGCTATTCGTACTCATCAGAACTAGAAAAGATCCACTACTACAACAATGTACAAGTGAACTGCCAGAAGGCTTTTAGTCTACAAGAATCTTTCCCCAAATAATATTCAAAGTGGGAGTTATTAAAGCTGCTTGTGCACGCCGGGAAATAAATACTTCTCAATCTGTTTGCAATGTGCTAATTACCAATTCTTTGCACACATTTTTAATTTATAAGAAACCAGCAAATAATATGTATATGCAATGACGTCAGCTAAACTCTAAAGATGAATTTAGAGAGGAACGCTAGCTCATCTGCTGAATAATACAATTTTAAACTTGTTGCTTTTAATTATTTAATTGTGTAACAATATTGTTTGCCCTAACAAGAATGTAAAATTTTTAGTTTTAGCTTTAACAGATCTTATTGTTTTATGTGAACTACGTAGTAATTAATTTAAATAAGCAATATAAGAAAATCGTCTAAATCTCTTCAGCCTTCAGCAAGTTAACGTTCAACGTACTCCTATAGTCCCTATTGAAGGATGCGGTACCCACCCAACCAACAGAGATGACAGAGAACAGCATGCTATCATTTGGCTAATATTCATATTCATACATCAAAGGTTTGTACGAAATGTGAATGTTATTTTTATGAACTTGAAAGATTTGAACTGTAAATCCATGATTTAATTATCAAAGTAATAGTGGGAATTTTAATTTGAATCACACCAACTTAAGTGGGCTAAATCGCTGGCCAAGTGTGTTTGTTAGTAGTTACTAGGTTAGTAGGTTTATAGTTTGGAAGCGGTCATGAATTTTAATTGGTGTAATCTATCGTAATTTATTATACGCACTATTTATAAGACTAATACACACAAAAAACCAATTTTGATAAAGAATGCCGACTGGAAGCCTTGAGCTTTAGGCTCTTAAGCTAAGCCTACCGCTACTTTCCTTCCATCCCTTGAACGCACATTCCTGGACTCCTAAAGAACACAAACATCAACGTACATAATTACACACTCGTCTGAAGGAAGCCCGTTCTTTCCTTTCGAAGCAATGTGAAAAGGTGAAAAGGGAGCATTCATCTCTTCGCAGCCCTCAAAGCCCATTTTTCCAAGGACCTTCTAATGACGAATTCAAAAACAGACCAACTTCTATTACAAAAAATATTGCTAGTTTGCTCCAAAACATCAACGGCTCAACATCTGTTCGCAGGCAACTCTTCCTGTGTTTACGTATCCAGAAGCTACTTCAAAAGTGTTGTAGATTTTCGGTTTCACCAATAAAGTTTATTGATAGCGAGCAGTTACTTGTGACAACGAAACGACTTTACCTGGTGAGAATGAATTTAGAAACTAATGCCATTTCGTCATCTTTTTATCAAAGTTCGTCGAAAGACATTATCAATCGATTGTAATTTGAGAGTGTGTCTGTGATAAGGCGTAATGTTTCAGAAGATTTTATGTGTTAATGATAAAAAAAGTAGCAAAATTTATTTATACAGTCAATAAATTAAGTAATATCATAATGACGGCCGTTTCTTGCGAGCATTGGAGCGTCAACGGACTGAAGAACTGTATATTTTTTGCGGGTTCGAGTGTTGAAGTTTAAAAAGTTAAAAAATGGCAAACAGCAAAGCAGACAAGGCGCTCCTGCTGCGGTTCAACATCACACAAACTCTTCAAATAAAGTTGACAAAGTTAAAAGTGTACACGTACTCAAAGCAAGGAGCCACGCTTTGTAAGTGCCACCTCTGCAAGTATTCTACATACCGAAAATCTGACTTTAAAATTCACCTGCGGACGCATACAGGAGAAAAGCCATTTTCATGCAGTTTCTGCAAATACAAAAGTTCACAAAAAATTCACTTAAACAGACATATTATGACTCACACTGGAGAGAAACATTACAATTGTGCCTTTTGTTCGAAATCATTTATACGCAATGAGCGTAAAACCGCTCACGAAAGCGTTTGCAAACTGAATCCTAGGCAAAGCGATCCAAGTTGGACTGAAACTCAAAAGGCTTTCAAGTGTAAAGTGTGCCTTCATTCAACAGCACATAAATCAAATTTGAAAAATCACATGATGATCCACACGGGAGAAAAACGATTCCTATGCAACCTTTGCAATAAAAGGTTTATATTAGGAGCAGACTTGCGAAGCCACATATTCACACACACTCGTGAGAAGCCAAACAATTGCACGTTTTGCATGACAGGATTTGCACGCATCACAGCTCAGAAAAAACACGAGAAAATTTGCAAATTGAATCCAAAACAAGGCGACGCAAAGTGGGTTGAAGAGCAGAAGAAGTTCAAGTGTCACCTGTGCAAATACAGAACGATTACTAAAGGGAGTTTAGATGAGCACGTAAGGTCGCACACTGGAGAAAAGCCCTTTGGCTGTCCTCTCTGCTTCTACAAGTTCAACCGAAATTCAAACCTTTATGTCCATTTGAGACGCAAGCATTTCAAGGAAAAGTATTACAAGTGTCCTAAATGTGACTTTACAACACTCTCAACTTCCAAACTTTTAAACCACGTCACAGAGTGCCCTGTAAAGCTGTAAAAAATAAACTTTATTGTTTGATTCAATTGTAGAAACAATGAATTGAAGCAAAACAGACGAATATATTTTACATTTAGACCTAGGTATATATAGATTTATTACTATTATTTAGGTCGAAGCTATTCGTTTATGTTAAATCTGAGAAATATAAACAATAGCGGTAACAAAATTGTTCAATTCATTTTGAAGACAGAAATCAATCACATAATTGACTTCTAGAGGCAATTTACTAATACCACTACCTATGATGAAATATTTAAAAACAAATCATGTAAACGAATGGGAAATTGGGTGAAACGTATCGTCCGAGAAGGTACAGAGTGTGACAATACTTTTAAATCTTTTAAAATGGTTAAAAACACCATATGTGAGTTTAAATAAAGGCTATTATATGTCTCTTGTAAAAATGTATAAAGGGATAATTATGTTTTAGAAAATTGCAAATCATTAGATTTAGATACTTTAAAAGTACAAAAACGGAATATCTACGTTTCCAAAAATTGCATAACGATCTGTGTACCTATATTTATGACATTGTAAAAATTTAATTAAAAAGCCCAATTTTTACATATTTTTAAAAGTGCAAAACGCAATAGCTTCATTGTAAAAAGGACAAAACAGGATATTTACCTTTTTAACACATTCACACACATTTACACGCATTCAAATGCATATATACATACAAAGATAAACTTTCACAAAGAAATGCCTAGTGGAAACCTTGAGCATTAAACCCCTGAGCCATCCCTAATGTTACCCATCTTCCACTCCTACACCTGACCAAACATTCCAGGACTCCAGCAGGTAAAAGATACAGCAGATAATTACACACTCGCCTAAAGGAACTCAATGCTTTGCTTGTACGTGCCAAGTGTAAAGGTAAAAAGGGAGTGTGAATCCCTTCTTCAGTCCCAAAGCCCCTTTTTCCAAGGACATTCTTCCCAAACCGGGATAAGAAACAAAATAGTTTTAGTTCACAACGCTTCTACAACGACTCCACACCGGTTCGCAGGCAACTCTTTCTGTAATTAGGTGTCAAGACGCTACTTCAAAATTTTTGTCTGTTTTCCGTTCCACTAACAAAGTTTATCAAAGGTGAGCAGTTACTTTTGACGCCGAAACGGTTTTACGTGTCAGAATTGGATTTAGAGACTACTCTATTACGTAATCACTTCATTAATGTAACTACGAAAACCATTGTAAATCGAGTACAATTAAAAGTTGCAGCTGATCTGCGATAGGGTGGAATGCTTGGTGATACAAGGAAGAGCTAAATGTGATAAAAATATTAACAAAGTGAGATATATATACAATCGCAAGCTTGTAATAATACATAAAAAGCAGTAGTAACTAGTGGTAATGACATCACATATTGTGCAATAATCATAATAGAAAAGCTCAAGTCATTGACACAGAATCTTTTGGCAGTTAAAATATTGCATCTTTCAGTGAATTAGAGAGAAAAAACTGGTTGTAAATTTTCACTGAATGTGGTATCAGTGAATTTCGTCTACTGGTAGCATCACTAGAAAAAGGGGATCACGGGGATGGCAGTCAGTGTCAAAACCCTTCATTAGAATGGAAACTTTGAAGTGTTACACTTTAAAAAATAAAATGGTGGCAAACAGCAAAGAGGTCAAGGCGCTCCTCTTGCGGTTCAACATCACACACACCATTCAAATACAGTTGACAAGGTTAAAGGTGTACACTTACTCAAAAAAAGAAGACAAGCCTCACAAGTGCCATCTCTGCAAGTATTCTTCAACATATAAATCCAGCGTAAAATCTCACCTGCGAACCCATACGGGAGACAAGCCGTTTTTATGCACCCTCTGCACGTACAAAAGTTCCCAACGCCAAAGTTTAAACGCCCACATTCTGACGCATACTGGCGAGAAGCCTTGGAATTGTGTCTTTTGCTCAAAATCGTTTTCTACAAAAACGCACAAAGTGCGTCACGAAAAAACTTGCAAACTGAATTCAAAACAAAACGATCCAAGTTGGGTTGATATGCAGAGGGTGTTTAGATGTCAACTCTGCCCTTATTCAACAACACGAAATTCCCATTTAAAAATTCATATAATGACCCACACGGGGGAGAAGAATTTTCCATGTACGCTTTGCAACAAAAAGTTTATTTCCGGAAACGACTTGCGAAGGCATATTTTCACACGCACTCGTGAGAAGCCACACAATTGCCAGTTTTGCAAGAGAGAATTTGCATATATTACAACTCAGGGAAACCATGAGAAGATTTGCAAATTGAATCCAAAGCAAGGCGACGCAAAGTGGGTTGAAGAGCAGAAGAAGTTCAAGTGTAACTTGTGTACTTACAGAACAACAATGAAATCTGATCTAAAAGCCCACTTGAGGGTCCACACCGGCGAAAAACCCTTTAAATGCCATCTCTGTTTGTACAGGTGCAACCAGAATTCAAACCTTCATAGCCATTTGAGACAAGTTCATTTGAAGACAAAAGGGTTGCAAGTTTTTCAAGATTGAAGTTCCAACTCATTTCAATGAAGTCCACTGGGAAAATTGTGTTTGTTACCATTCTGTGTCCTTCACTTTATTTCATGGTGTCTTCTCTATAACGGCATACAGCAAGCGGTGCAGAGAGTGTCCGCTTAAAAATTGACTTCCATGGATGTAGATTTACACGCATTCAAATGCATTTACAAAACAGAGTTTCACAGAGAATGCAAGATGAAAATCAGGAGCATTGAACTCCTAAGCCACTGTCTACTGTGTCTCTCCTTCCACCCCTACTTTTCAACGTAGGTACATTGATGTGAGCCCCTGAAGGCAATGCTATAGCACATAATTCAATGCATACAGGCTGGTCTGATGGAGCTCAACTATGTGCTTTCGAGAGCCAGGTAAAAGGTAAAAATAGAATGTAAATCCCATTTGAAGTACCCAAAGACTCTTTTTCCAAGGACCTTCACATGAAGCAGTAGAAAGAGACCAACTTTGATACAAAAATATTTTCAGTTAACTACCCAAATTCAATGGTTCAACATCTGTTCGCGGGAACTGTTGGTGTAATTAATTCTGTTTCCAGAAGCTGGTACTTCAAAAGTGTAGTATCGATTTCACAAACAAAGCTTACTGATATTGAGCAGTTACTTCTGACAACGACGAGGTTTTACACAGTAAGAATGGATTTGGAAACTGAACGCCATTACGTCATCTCTTCGTTATATAGTAACTACGAAAGTCATAAGCAATCGAGTTTAATTTCAGGTTGTAAACTATCTGTTATCGGGTAAAATAGAATATTAGAACAACACAAGAAAGGTTTTAATGTGATCCAAATAATTGTCAATAAAATAAATGTATACAGTAAAACTATAACCTTTATTAATTTGATAACAGCAGTAACTAATGGTAATCGTATATACCTATATTGCGTAACAACAAGTGGGACAGAGCTCCAGTCGTTTCAACTTTTTTCAATTTTTCTAAAACCTGGTTTTCAAAACAAAATTGCAATCTCAAATACTTTCACTTTCCTTGTGAGTCATTCAACGAGTACAGACGTCCAACACTGATTTATTAAAGCTTCGTAGTACACATTATGCACGTCTAGCACTAGTGGGTGACGTGATGGCAGGCAGTTATAAAACCCTTCCTTAGAATGTTATATTTTTTCTTTGGAATATTCGAGCGTCAAAGTAAAAGCAAAACAGTAGTGGATCTGCAAAGGTTCAAGTGTTAAACTTTAAAAACTAAAATAGCGGCAGTTAACACGGAACCTAAAGCGCTCCTTCTGCGTTACAACATTACAAAAACTATTCAAATACAGCTGACAAGGTTAAAAGTGTATACTTACTCAAAGAAAGGATCTAACACTCAAAATTGCCATCCCTGCGCATATTCTTCCAACTTTAACTCCAAAGTGAAAAGACATCTCCTATCTCATACAGGAGAGAAGCCTTTTAATTACACACTCTGCAACTACAAAACCTCTCAAAGGAATGATTTAAGCAGTCGTATTGTGACTTATAAAGGAGAAAAACATTACAATTGTGCCTTTTGCAAAAAATCGTTTAAAATAATTGATCACAAAACTGTTCACGAAATGATTTGCAAAGTGAATCCAAAGCAAAGTGATCCAAGTTGGGTTGAAATGCAGAAGACTTTCAAATGTGATTTGTGCCCTTATTCAACAGTACAAAAATCCAATTTAAAAAGTCACATGAGGACCCACTCTGACTCAAAGGAAGAAGCCAAGATTCACAAGTGCCACCTCTGCAAGTATTCTTCAAACTGGAAATCCGCTGTTAAATCTCACCTGCGAACCCATTCGGGAGAAAAGCCGTTTTCATGCCCCCTCTGTTTATTCAAAAGTTCCCATCGCAAAAGCGTTAACGCCCACATACGGACACATACTGGCGAGAAGCCATGGAATTGTGCCTTCTGTAAAAAACCTTTTAAGCAAAAGGGTCACAAAACTGTTCACGAAAAAACTTGTAAACTGAATTTGAAGCAAAGTGATCCAAGTTGGGTTGAAGTGCGGAGATCATTCAAATGTCAACTGTGTTCTTATTCTGCAGCACTTAAGTCTAGTTTAAAAGGTCATATGTTGACCCACACGGGCGAAAAGCCATTCACATGCAACATTTGCAGCAAAACGTTTAGACAAGCACCGCACTTGCGAAGCCATATTCTCACACACACTCTTGAGAAACCTCACAGTTGCCTGTTTTGCAAGAGAGAATTTGCACATATTACAAGTCAGAGGATCCATGAGAAGACTTGCAAATTGAATCCAAAGCAGAGTGATGCAAACTGGGTTAAAGATCAAAAGAATTTCAAGTGTCACTTTTGCAACTACAGAACAATTACAAAACGGAGTTTAGAACATCATTTAAGGTCGCATACTGGAGAAAAGCCCTACAAATGTCCTCTCTGCTTGTTCAGGTGCAGCCAAAATTCAAACCTCCATAGCCATTTGAGAAAAATGCATGAGAAGACAAAACGACACACCTTTTCCTTTGAAGCTCAAAAATCATCCCAACGAAGCGCATTATGATAACTAATTATGTTTGTTAATATCGTGTAGTGCACGCAGTTGGATTATTCCGACTTTGTTACCACACGCTTTGTCTACAGCTTGTGCTACGGGAAGTATATCTATGCTTGAATCTGGAAGGTGTAGTTGTTTTTTTAGTAAGTAAGCCTACTAATTTTACGATTCAACAGGTTCAGATCGGAAAAATATTTCATCATTTCATGCCAGGTAAAAGTATAATTGGCAGAATAATTTAAAAATATTATTGTTATACAATATATAATTATTATTATAGATTCTTTCAAAATTGATCTTGTACGAAAAACATTTATTTAAATCTGTTGTTAACTGGATTAGAATTATTAAACTGCCACAAAATACATTTTACTACGTAAGTTTACAAATGTCCAAGCAGCTTTTATTCTTAACGGCTGCACGTCAAAAATATTCTCTACTAAAATATTGTACCATGGAAGTGTCATAAGACTTTTAACCTACAACACTCTTTTCGCAAATAAAATACAAAATTTGCGATAAGACGGCATCTGTGTAGCAGGAAATACATTTACGTTTCCAACATGCAAATTAGCAATTCTTTGCAATCATATTTAGTTCTTGATCGTAAATAGTGAAATAAAGAAGTACAGTGTAAGAACCAGAGTGAGCAGATCACCTTGGCTAATGATTTCAGCCTGCCCACCAGTATCTGGCAGAGTCTCAAAGGGACGGAGAAGGGGGCATAGAGCATGAGTATGGAGATACGACGTAGCAAGGTGGGAAGTCGGTCCTTTTTGCATGTAATCATAGTCATTAGCGTCCAGCCGCAGTGATAATAAAGCGAGGCGGCTGGATGGTTCTTTCTGTATTTGAGTTCATGGGGAAGACAAAGAAGTTTGTCGTAAGGAAAAAACTAGGTTAAGCTATAAATAAGTTGAGTGGGGAATGAGATAAGATTAGTGAGTGCTTACAATGCGTTGATTGTCGGGCCGCCTCTGGGAGGCGGTGAAAACCTAATTGGGCTAGCGGGTTTGAATTATACTGGGTTTACGAGTGCGATTTATGCTAATAAAAAGCAATAAAAAGTTTCGCAGATTTTCCGTGGAAATAGTAGTGACTTTATTTGCATCCACTTGGTGCCAAAGGCGAGAGCGAGGTAGAGACTCATCGTCGTATAGCATTACGACCAGACTTGTGGTAAGCTGAGGATCGAGTGAGCAGAGGTCTCAGGGGCCCAAGCCAGGAGAGTAGGTGGCTTCGGCTCGAGGAAGGACTAGGAACTAAGGAGCCAGGTAGGCTCGGGTGTGACATTAAACGGACCGGGATTCCAAGCATATGCATCGAGTTTAGACTCCTCTTCGTATGAGAAGAAGATCAATACTCAGTGTCGCTCAGATCTTAGGAGTAAGTGTTCAGTGGCTCAAGGAAGGAATTGACCGGGAGGACTCGCCATGTCCCGAGAGAGATGTTAAAGGAGTGAGCGAGGATCGACCGTAAGGAAGGGCCAAAGCATACGAGTTCTGGCGAAATACTGTTTACAACAGGTATCTCCAAGTGCTCTGAATCTAAACATTTCGACGATTTAAATATCGATTAGTAATTTGCTTTGCGTTGGTATTAAAAACCAAAAATAATTAACAAGTTACCTCACAACTGGTTCTGAAACTTCCAGCATAATTGATATACATGTATACTAATAATTTCGCTGCATGATGTTTTACACACGTTCAAATGCATGGATACAAACAGAATTTCACAGAAAACACCGGCTGGAAATGTGGAGCTGTAAAGTCCATAGCAACGTCCACTGACGCCCTCCTTTCACCCCAGCATGAACATTCGTGCCCTCCTGAAGGCAAAAGCGAAAGCACACAACTACATATAGATACATACACACTCGTCTGAATGAGCTCAATTCTTCGCTTCTGAAAGCCAGATGAAAAGTTGAGAAGGAAGCGTGAAACCCACAAAGTTTATCGAAAGTGAGCGGTTACTTCTGCCACCGAATTCCGTTTTACATCGCAAAATAGATTTAGAAACTGAATAGGGCCATTGTGTCATCTCTTCTTTATAGTTACTACAAAAGTTACTGTCAATCGAGTGCAATTGGTGGTTGTAGATCCGTGATCACGTAGAATATTAGGGATTCAAGGAAGAGTTTAATGTGATAAATAAAATAACAACGTAGATAAACTGTGCACAGTGCACAATCAGAGTAAAACTAGCAAGGGAATAATAACACTGGCAGCTAACGATAATAATGTATGTATTGTGCAATAATAATAACAAAACGTTTGTCATGTCAGTGACCGCGAATCGTTTGGCGGACAAAGGTTTGGATTTTTGAGGGACACTTTCTTTCGGTGAATCAGAATGAAAACAACGGGCTTTTCTTCTACATTGAATGTTTTACCAGTAAAGCTAGTGAGTTTCATCAACTAGTACGAGTGGATGGCGGGATTGAATTCAGTACTGATACCCTAGCTTAGAATGTACTACATCATCTTGTGATCGTCGGTTGTCAAAGTGAAATCAAACTGTGTAGTGTTAGCAGGTTTAATTGTTTGGTTACAGCAATTTGTAAATTGAATCCAAAGCAACTATATATACTTGCTGATGTGCAGTGGTTCGTGCGATTCGATAAGTCCGCCCTTGTTACAACTCTACATCTACAGTAGTGTGCTCATTATTATTATAGTACAGAACTACTATTACTAACTTGCTACTATCCCAATGAGGCGATGGTTTATATTAGGTTTTAAGCAGGAAGTGCTTAATTTTGATAAATCCGAACCTATTGAATAAGCCTTAAAGGTTCAACGTGTCAACTGGTACAATTCGATGATGGAAGAAAAATCAAGCTTAAGTAGGTAGGCAGGTGCTTTTATTGCTCATTACATTGTGCACTGGGTATTTTCCTAGCCTCTCAAACACAGTAAGCAAGGGTCAATCTATATTTGTTTATTTAATTTAATCAATAATTTTTCATTTATTTTGCCTATGTAGCTGAGCTGAACAAGGTAATCAAGTTGGAAGCAAGAGTCGTAGACTTCAAAGTGTTGGGATCAAAATAACAAAGTCTTTAAAATTATTAGTGAGCGTGTCTTTAACAGTACATGCGTTTCTGCAATCTGCTTTTGAATATTACGCGGGCGTACTATTGTAGAAAGTACTTTACTCTTCAGGTGTTTGTAACTGCAAAAGTAGCTTTTATTCGTATTGAAGATTGTACAAGTTTTAACCAATAAAATAACACAAAATTAATATTGTATGTTAAATGTGCACGAATAGTACAAATATTATAAATTATATCGTTGAAGTATGCTTAAAGTAATTCACTAATTTCTTAACTGGGAAATATACGTACGTTGATTGTCGTTGATGGTAATAAAGACGGTTCTATAATAATTTAAATGGTTAGGAAACATTGCCGGAAACATTTCCCAAATATTAGTAATTCGAAACCCTTTACTGCTGCCTACCTACACATAAATAAGCAGTTAGCTCATTGGATGGGCTGAATAATTTTTTACACGCATTCAGATGCATACATACAAAGATAGACTTTCACAAAGAAATTCCAAATGGTAACATTGAGCATTAACCCCTAAGCCCAAAGTCATCCTTATTGTTGCCCATGTTCCACTCCTACACCTGACCGAACATTCCAGGACTCCAGCAGGTAAAAGATAAAGCAGATAATTACACATTTGCCTAAAGGAACTCAATGCTTTGCTTGTAGGTGCCAAGTGTAAAGGTAAAAAGGGAGTGTGAATCCCTTCTTCAGTCCCGAAGCCCATTTTTCCAAGGATGTTCTTCCCAAGCCGAGATAAGAAACAAAATAGTTTTAGTTCACAACGCTCCTTCATCGACTCCACACCGGTTCGCAGGCAACTCTAGCTGTAATTGGGTGTCAAGGCGCTACTTCAAAATTGTTGTCTGTTTCCGTTCCACTAACAAAGCTTATCCAAAGTGAGCTTTTGGCGGTTCAAATATTGCATCTTTCAGTGAATCAGAGAGAACAAACTAGTTTTACACGATTTTGTATCAGTGAATTTCTGCTATTAGTAGCTTCATCCACTAGAAAAAGGGAATGACGAAAATGGCAGTATCAAAACCCTTCCTTAGAATGGAAAATATTTTCTTGTGAGTATTTGAACGTCAAAGTGAGAGTAAAACTGTGTACTGTGCAGGTTCACATGTTCAACTTTAAAAAGTTAAATCATGGCAAACAGCAGAGCAGACAAGGCTCTCCTCCGGCGGTTCAACATCACACAAACCCTTCAAATCCAGTTGACAAAAATAAACGTGTACACGTACTCACACAAAGGAGCCAAGCCTTACAAGTGCCACCTCTGCAAGTATTCTTTAAAATATAAATCCAGCTTAAAAAATCACCTGCGAATTCATACGAGAGAGAAGCCGTTTTCTTGCACCCTCTGCAATTACAAAAGTTCCCAACGCAACAGCCTAAACCTCCACATTCTTACGCATACTGGCGAGAAGCCATGGAATTGTGTCTTTTGCTCAAAATCTTTTTCTTTAAAAACTAGCAAAACTCGTCATGAAAAAATTTGCAAATTGAATCCAAAACAAAAAGATCCAAGTTGGATTGAAATGCAGAGGAGGTTTAAATGTCAACTCTGTCCTCATTCAACAACACAAAAATCCCATTTAAAAATTCATATATTGACCCACACGGGGGAGAAGTTATTTCCATGCACTCTCTGCAAAAAAACGTTTACTTCCGGAAACAAATTGAGAAGGCATATTTTCACACACACCCGTGAGAAGCCAAACTATTTTGAGTTTTGCAAGAGAGGATTCGCACAAGTGACAGATCAGAAGGTCCACGAGAAGATTTGCAAACTGAATCCAAAGCAAGGCGACGCAAAGTGGGTTGAAGAGCAGAAGAAGTTCAAGTGTCACTTGTGCAAATACAGAGCAAGAAGAAAAGCTTGTCTACATTTGCATTTGAATGTTCACACCCGTGAAAAACCCTTCAACTGTCCTCTCTGCTTGTACAAATGTAGCAATAATTCAAACCTGAGTAATCATGTGAGATTCCAGCACGTAAAGGCATAAGGTTACACCTTTTTCAATTGTGAAGTTCTAAAATCATGTCAATGAAGCCGATTTGAAAAATTATATTTGTTAACGTGAAGTGCGTCACGCAGTTAGATACGTCTAACTTTGATACTTCTCCACATCTTCAGCAAGAGCTACAGGAAGTGTCTGCGTAAAAATAAAATAGGTGGGTAGGTTATCTGCTTGTAAGCTAATTTACTCTTTTAACGGTTTAAACGATTTAGGGTATAAATGTAATTTATTTCGGTATTAGTCAGGTATTACTTAGCACAGTAATTTAGAATTTAATCATTTATAAGTAAATTTAATGCCATTGCGACAATACTTAGGTTTTATTTTTAACCTAGGTAATTGTGATATGAATCCCCAAAACTAGCTTTGTACCTTTGTCTTTGCGTCGTTTACCGATGGCTTCATTCCACCTGAGGCATGCCATTTTCAAAACAGTTAAAAAATTTATTCTGCTAAAGGCACTGCACAATCAAGGCACTCAATGAATCGTCGCTTATGTCCTTTTTGAAACTACCCATCCCCCTCATACGTACCCCAACGGATGAAAAAATCATTGTTTTCTGCGCCCACCTCCCACCCGCTTCTGACACTTCCAGCCTACTTGCTATCCTTTTGATTTCGTTGGACTTCTTTTTACACGCATTCATAAAAACAGAATTTCCCAGAAGAAATACCGACTGAAAACTTTGAGTTGTAAACTCCTAAGCCCCGTCTGCCGTTGCTCTCCTTGTAGTCCATTGGATTTCGGAAGGCAAAAGCGACAAAAGCAAGTAATTACACACTCGACCGAAGGGGCCCATCTCTTTGCTTTTGAAAGCCAAATGAAAAGGTGAAAAGGGAGTGTGACTCCCTTTTGCAGTCCCAAAGCCCATTTTTCAAAGGGCCTTCTCATGAAGCAGTAGAAAAAGACCAACTTTTATCATAGAAATATTTTTAGTTCACTACGCAAATTCAACGGTTCAACATCTGTTCGCGGGAACTGTTCGTACAATTAATTCTGTATCCAGAAGCTACTTCAGAAGTGTAGTAGATTTAAGATTTTACCAAAACCGCTTATTGACAGTGAACAGTTACTTCTGACAACGGCAGGGTCTTATACGGTAAGAATGGATTTAGAAACTGACTGCCATCACGTCATATCTTTATTAAAATAGCTCGAAAGACGTCATCAATCGAGTGAAATTTGAGGTTATAGGTACGTGAAAAGGTGAAAAGTTTATTAAGCGTTTACGTGATAAAAGTAAAAACAATAAAATCTTTTACATTCACAACAAAACTTGTAATAACAAATAACAGCAGTAACAAATCGCAACTGCATATTGGGACCAGCACGCAGATTGCATTGGGATAGCAAATATAATTAAAGGAGATTACAATAATAAATACTTAAGGAATCACAGATAAATTGACATATCTGTAGAAAATCCGAACTGATAAGTTCTGAACACAATAAATACTGTGTCATACGTTTAGACTTGTTTTGAATGCTATTTTCAAAACGATACAGAACTTTAAAAAGTGCACCGAGAGGAGAAAAAGTGGGGAGCCTGTAGATATGGCCATTGAATTGGAGTTGTAGATTTAGAATTTGTATTTGTGTTGATTCAACATTTTTGTGTTGGGTCTATATAAAACATGCAGTTGCAAATAAAATCCAAATTCAATGGTCAAATCTACAGGGTACCAAGTTTCTTTCTCCTTGGTACATTTTAAAAAGCCCTGAAACGATAATTACATGCATTTCAGTATTTCAGGGATGCACTTTCCTTTATACTGAGTCTTGCGCCAAATTCATTAGGGCAACATTGATTTACTAGAGTTTCGTTAGTACGCAATATGCACTTACTGTTAGTTGATGACGGGATGACAGTCAGTGTGAAAACCCTTTCTTAGAATGTAATACCATTTCTTGCGAGCACTGGAGCATCCAGCGACTGAAAAAATAAATACGTTGTATCTGCACGTTCTAGTGTTAAAATTTAAAAAGTAAAAGAATGGGAAACAGCCAAGACGAGAAGGCGCTTCTTCTGTATTACATCATCACACAAACCGTTCAAATACAGCTAACAAGGTTAAAAGTGTACACGTACTCAAGCAAAGGAACCAAGCCTTTCAAGTGTCCCCTCTGCAAGTATTCTTCAAAGATTAAATCAAACTTAAAAAGTCACTTGCGAACGCATACCGGAGAGAAGCCATTTGCTTGTACGCGCTGCAATTACAGAAGTTCTCACATGACTACCTTGAAGAGACACATTTTGGCTCATACGGGAGAGAAGCCATTTTCGTGCAGTTTCTGCAGACTCAAAAGTTTGCAACAAAATACCTTGAAGAGACATATTATGACCCATACGGGAGATAAACATTACAACTGTGACTTTTGCACGAACTCATTTACAAGAAATGATCGCAAGACAGCTCACGTACGTATTTGCAAACTGAATCCAAGGTGGGTTGAAATTGAAAAAATATTCAAGTGTAAAGTCTGCTCTCATTCAACAGCACAGAAATCTAGTCTAAAGAGTCACTTGTTGATCCACACGGGAGAAAAGCTATTTTCTTGCACCCTTTGCAACAAAAAATTTCCCCGTAAAGGAAATTTGCAAAGCCACATATTTACGCACACTCGTGAGAAGCCACATAAATGTCGGTTTTGCATGAGAGGATTTGGATTTGCGTCAAGTCAGAAGAAGCATGAGATGGTCTGCCAATTGAATCCAAAGCAAGGCGACGCTCAGTGGGTTGAAGAGCAAAAGAAGTTCAAGTGTCACTTTTGCAATTACAGAACATCAGCAAAATCTTGTCTTCAAGTCCACTTGAGGGTCCACACCGGTGAAAAACCCTTTGAATGTCCTCTCTGCTTGTACAAGAGCCGCCAAAATTCAACCCTTCATAGGCATTTGAAAAAAGTTCATTTGAAAGCAAACAGGTTACAAGTTTTAAAAGTTTGAAGTTCTAACTCATTTCAATGAAGCCCATTGGAAAAATTATGTCTGTTAAAGTCATGTGGTCTTCACTTCATGCGATTAGCTACTCTCGAGATATTTGGCGAGGTCCCCTGGCTCATTAACTCACCTGGATTCATGTATAGGCCAAATGCTAGAGTGTCGCTAAATCCTGCGGCGGCTACTTAGAGGCTAAATAGACCTTTAAACCAGGTGAGTTAATAAGCCAGGGGACGTTGCCAAATATCTCGAGAGTAAGTTCAAGTTTTTTGTTTACTTTTCTACATATACTGCAAGCGCTGCAGGAAAAGTCCGCTTGAAAACAGAATGACGAGTTGTATTTTTGTAAGTTAACCTACACAGTTGACACGTTTCAAAAGGTTCATGTTGTAAAAGTATTTTTTGTCGGTCAAACACATTATTATTGGCAGAATAATTTAAATTGTGGTTTATCAAAATACTTTCAAATTTGATTCTGTATGAAAACATTTATATTGATCTGTTATTAACTTGGTTACAATGATTAAACCGCTCTAAAATACCCATCACTGCTTAAGTTCGTAAGGGGCTACATTTTATACACCGCTGCACGTCAAAGTTATTTACTACAAAAATAATGTTCAATTGAACAACTATAAGACTTTTAACTGACAAAATCATTTTCTCAAATAAAACCCAAAATATTCGATGAAACTTTACGTGCGTAAAATACTTCTCATCCATGTACAAATCAGCTATTTACAATCATATTTCATTCTTAGCAACAGAGTATTGACAGCGAGCAGTTAGTTCTGACAATGACAAAGTTTTACACAGTTAGAAGGGATTAAGAAACCGAATGTCATCACATCATCTCTTTATTAAAGTACTTGGAAAATCAACTGTACTGCATAACCGTAAAAGTTTAGCCGAGAGTAACAAATGTGTGGCATTCATTAGATGTGTAGTACATACCTGAAGTTCTACAAAAAACTTAAACTTACATAATTTAGCACAAGTAATTGGTATTAGTTTTAAACTTGATTTTCCAGTATAATTAAAACTGGCATTTTAGCTCAACTAAAATACAAAGAATGCATGAAAGTAAACGCAACTACCCGTCGACTGCATACACAAAGCACTACTATTTAAACAGTTCACCAAAAGCTTTTTCTCGTACATTACAGCTTGCTTCCGGGTCTTTCAACTTCCAGCCTTGTGCTACAATGGATTTCCATGAATGGTGTTTTACACGCATTTAAATTGCATATACAAAAACAGAGTTTTACAGAGAATGCCAGCTGAAAACCCGGAGCATATAATCTCTCTAGCCATGTCTACTGTGTCTCTCCTTCCACCCCTGCATTTCAACGTACAATGCTGGGGAATCCTGAAGGCAAAAGCTATAGCACATGATTATACCTTACACCATGGTCTGATGGAGATCAATTCTTTGCTTTCGAAAGCCAGGTGAAAAGGTGGAAAGGGAGTGTAAATCCCTTTTCAAGTACCCAAAGATCATTTGTTCTTGGAACTTCTCATAAAGCAGAGTAGTAGGAATGAATATAGACAAAGCTTTTTTGGGAGCGTATGTATCTGTGTGTTAAGCATAGGAGATGTTAAAACTGTGAAAAATGTAGAAAAAGAGGACAGGTAAGGGACCTGTCTTCGGAAATTTTTTGCATGTTATTTTGCATAAGGAATTTCGGTTTTTTGATTTCGAGGTGGAAAATTTGTGTGAGTGAGATACGGGTCCTCCCTGTCTTCATAAGTTTTTTGCATGTTATTTTGCATAAGGGGACAAACACAAATGACATCATGCAATCATGCTAAAAAAACCTGCCCACCTACCCCGATTTGATGACGACTTTAACATTACGGTAAATGGGGAAGGGGGGGAGTAAAAAGCACCTACGTACCCAAATAGTGACGTCATTTGTGTCTGCTCCCTAAAGAATTTCGGTTTTTTGATTTCGAGGTGGAAAATTTGTGTGAGTGAGATACGGGTCCTCCCTGTCTTCATAAGTTTTTTGCATGTTATTTTGCATAAGGGGACAAACACAAATGACATCATGCAATCATGCTAAAAAAACTACCCAGCTACCCGATGTGATGACAACTTTAACATTACGGTAAATGGGGGTGTAAAAAGCACCTACGTACTCAAATAGTGACGTCATATGTGTTTGCCCCCTAAGGAATTTTGGTTTTTTGATTTCGAGATGAAATTTTTTATGTTGGATTTTGATGATATTTTCAAAGATGTTTTAGGTTGTTGATGACA
>JAQFZC010003055.1:0-20253 GCA_034695205.1 Dicyrtoma fusca
ATGAAATATACAATGGATTTGAAACTGCAAAATATTATATTTAATTTTGCTGTATTTTAGAGTTGCAAAATATGATATTTACTTCTCCATTAGCCTACAAAACGTGATACTTAAACAGCATATCCATAATAATATTGGATTTTTGTAACTATTAGAAAAAATATATGTACAAATTAACTTCAGTTTTTGCACAGCTTAAAGCTATTTTAAAATATCCGAATAAATGTGCTTTTTCCCCAAAAATACTTTGTAATTGCTAACAAAATACCGTGAGTAATTCGTACACTCGTAAAGTGTGATGCAATCTTAAAATAGAATTACGTACTTGGTTTTGCTTATAATAGTTTGTGGATTTGACCCACTTTGCTTCGTAACTCCCAAATCCCACAATAGTTGTAGTTGTTGTACAGCGCAGCGAGGAGCAAAGATGTATTGAATTTGAATCGTGAAAGAGAAAGTTACACCAGAAAATGGAATCTTCAATATTTACTCAAATCTATAGATTCCAAACGGCTCGATTGCATCTCCTATATTTGTATATTTATGTAGGTATATGAGCATCAGAATCCGTACAAGTTGTATAATTAAAACATCTCCTAATTACTCCGCTATACTTACACACATCCATGTCCCACTCTCCCGGTTCGCCCCTCATTGTGCAACGAAAAGTGTATCAATTTCAAATTAACCATTACGCAATCCACAAATTGCCAATCTAATCAACAAGAAAAACCCTAAAATGTGCTATGTGCTAAGTAATTACCGTAAAACTGAGATTAGACCCCAGGGTGGTTCCCAAATAGTTACTTTCCCTTTTCAACCAGTGTGGTATATACGTAATATGTAACAATAAAGAAAAGATTTGAAAAAAAAATGTATATTTAGAACAATGGCAGACATGTATTTCTGAAACTGTCCTTTTTATTTGCATCGATTGACGCTTTAGAAAAATCCTGTCTCCAGAAACTAACACAGCAAAAACCGTATTTGTTTACACATTGATGGTGACATAAGAAAACGTATTATGCATTTAAGTAGTTTAAGTTTTGAAACAGTTTTTGTAGAAATGAAAAAAATTATTGTTTTGGAAAACTACTTGTTTGGGTTATCTACATTTAAAATTATGGGTATATAGAAAGTACATATTTAAAAAATATTTTTTAAAGGGAATTACGATTTTCTAAACGAATTTATACAAAACTCGATTGTTTTAAAAGTAGTTTTATATAAATCTCGTTTTTAAGTAAGTTGTTTTTTACTAAAATTTTGATCTTTAAAAGCGTTTTCACATAAACATCCTTTTTTGAAAAGAGTTTCGTAGCATGTTGTATTGCTTCAAAAGTGTAGTTATGACTTTCATTGTTCAAAATGTATTTTTGTATGAATGGAATTGTTTTAAAAAGTGTTTTTACATAAACATCATTTTTTGAAGATTGGTTTTATAGCAAATAACGCTTTAAAAACACTGCAATGCACCCGTTACAGCATCAGAGGGACTAATCAAAGCTTTACGGTAGCTACCTAATAGTCCCCTTTCCCTGCATACATAAATATATCCAGTAGCTTGTGATCATGGAGGTATTGGTGAATGGAAAAGAGAAAGAGTAAACAAGTGACTAAAATCAACAAGTAATTAATTCCACTCGCCCTGGTTGCTGGTGAAAATAACAAGACGTGTGCTCTCTCATTCGGGATCTGCGAGTACAATCAAACTATAGCAGAATTAAAGAATAAAAAACTGATAAATGTTGACAGACTGCTTTTAGGGTGCGAATACTGCGGATGTGAATATTTTCCCTATTTAAGTTTACAAAAGTAATAAATAGGAAATAAATCCAGATTAATAAAGCACAACTATATTTGTATTACCATTCTGGATCTCCCTCACTCATGATGTGGTTGCTGGGGATGTTTCCCTTTCCCTTTTCTTTCAAATGACGTAATTCGCCAGTGTCTCTCGTCGACACGGAAGGCTACTGCCTAATTGTACAAATGTTACAACTGCCACAAATGCAGTGCAGTGGCAATCAATGAGTCACGCACCGCACTCACCTTTCACACACAAACATGATTCCAGCACTTCAGCGTGTAATAGTAGAGTATAGCAGGGTTTATAGCTACACTTGTATATTGTATAATTTCTTGGGGTTATTTTGTAGATTGCAACAGTCTACTTATCCCCAACGAACTATTGACATCGGTAACAGCAGTCTGTACTCGTCATTTCTACTTTTATCCCTCAAAGAAATTGATTTATTTTGTAAGTTTGAATAATTCACTATTATTGTAATTATTGTAGTTATTCATTAATTAAAAATGGGCTGTATCATAGATGAGATGCGTTTAATTAACTAGGGAGGTACATGTATAGTATCTTATTGACTAATAGCACAATGTAGGCCAGCAAGTCCATGCCATGGTCTGTACGAGAAATAACAGAACGTAATTATTTTAATTATACTTAATTTATTATTAGCTATTAATATTAATAACAGAGCTGGCACATTTTCAAAATGTATGTCCTTTCAAAATCCCCCGTTTCCTTAAATCTACACTTTTCAAAGCGGCACATTTTAAAAAGTTCACTGATCAAATCGACCGACTTTTAGTGTTTTTTTCCCTTTAAAGCTTCCTTTTTCAAACGGACACATTTTCAAAATGCAATTTCAAAATCCACAACTTGCTTAAAGATGCTCTGTTCAAAAAATTGTGTACATTTTCAAAATGTAATTTTTGATTTCAACAAACTTAATAAAAAAAAATGTGGTGGCTTAAATATAGAGCTTATCTAGAGGCCTCCGTCGTTCGTCCCCTTTGTGCTCGACAGCTCAGTCACGAGTTGATTATGCAACGGGTTTCCAGCAACAGTTATCATTTTCAGCCCCATTTACTTACTACTTTCCATACAGTTTCTAATTCAACTCGCCAGCATTGGAAGTGGAAAGCGCTGCTGCTGTCCGGAGCAGTCCTTGGGATGAGAAGCTACAGAAATGTGAAATATTTTATTGATGAGTTCCATGTCCACTTTTTCTTTCATGTTATATTTTTTTCTCTCTCTTCTCTTGTTCCTAGTCTTTCAGTTGACTTGTTCTCCCGGGTAGTTACTCCATGATTGACAGATAGAGCGACAAGACAAGGTAACTCAGGTATAATGTCTATAATTACATGTACAGCCGAAGACGGGGCACCGTATACATGTATGTATGCATATAGATGTACAGATAAGCTATATAGGTATATAGTGTCAGTGTTGTTTATCACATGTTGAGCACAGGCACGGTAGTTCACTATTTATGTATATACTATATAGTATGATGTATGATCCCACTCAATTTCTCAGAAAAACCAAAAGCTAAAGGATTTCTCCTCTTTCTGCCTTCCAGTCCATTTTGGCTATATAGCCATAGATACATAGAGATATATAGTGAGGCTCCCTATAGGTATATATGCATAAGTATTTTTATATAGTTCCAATTATTTTATTACACTGAGCGACAGTGAGCCAGCGGCTACTTTGACGGGGGACACAAGGTAGAAATCACAATATTATATGCCGTAATGATTCATGCAATTCATGGAATTCCTTTGATTGTCCCTTCCTTTGGCTGTTGCGCTTTTATATTATTTTATTTTATTTTTGGATCGAATTCATGGACAGTCCCGTAGCGTGGCGTATGCCGTCTCTATGGGAGGGAAGGACACGGGGAGACAGAGACAGACATGGAAAAAATTGCTTTATTGGGTGGAAAAAATGAGAAATGGCTTCACAGTGTATTGTAATCGACGACGCCACGCTCACTTGACAAATGTAATTTCAATTTCTTCAATTCCTTCCAAGCTGCACTTTTCGAAACCGCACTCTTTCAAACTTGGCGGATGTTTTATTTGTAAACTGGATTGTTCAATTTAAACGGAACGCATTTGAGAAAATATCGTTTTCAATATTTCGTTTTTCTTCCCCTAAGTTTCCATTTTTAAAAGGGGTTTGCAAATTTTGGGGGGTTTTCTTTAAATTTGCACTTTTCAAAAGGGCACCTATTAAAAATCGGCGGCTTCTTAAAATCTTGGCATTTAAAATTGAGACATTTTCAAAATGTAAATATTGTCAAGGTCGGAAACTTTCTAAATGGTTGTGTTTTCAAAACTGTACTTTTTCAATGTCAATAAACCTAAGAAAGTCCTATTTGGTGGCCTACATAGGAATTTCGAAAGAAAATAATGGTAGAAACCATAGTTCTTAAGTATTTTAGTTTTATTAATTTTAAAATTGTATTTTCTACTGAATGTTGCTGAAATCACTTACACCAGCAGTCGATGGATTTCCCAGTGAGTTAGTTGTGTGGAACGAGTATTTATTACTTGCAGGGTAGAGTTCTACCTGAAGAGATAGTGGAGATTGCATGGGAGCCGAAAAGTCTACTGCCCGCTCTGCGTCCCACTTCCACACTGAGGACTGGTGACTGGGCTGCCTGTGCAGATATGTGCTCTGTGCATGTCTCGGTGGACGGGAGATACAAGTTGGTTGCGTCTGACGGGAAGGAACTCGTCGCACTGGGGCAGAAGTTGAGAGAGGGACAAGTATGAGTGCAGTGGAGGCTCTCTAATAATCCAATCATTCTCAGGCGGCTCTGTGTACATAGACGGAGAAGAGACCAACACAATAGACGGCACTCAGCCCGGTTCTTCTTACTCTCATTTAGATTCTCACCTGTGGGTTCTCCTTTGTATAGCGATCGATGTATTAAGAACGGATCCGCTATAAGAAGCAAACCGGGGTAAGTCCAGTATACATCTACCTGGCAAAAACAGCCATGTGTAAGCCCATTTCCCCTTTTCAAAAATGTCCAACTGTATTGACTTACGTTTTCAAAAACAGCAATTACAAAATTTTAATTTTTCAAAAATGTGCAACTGTACTGACTTACTTTTTCAAGCATGTGTAATTACATTGACTCACGTTTTCTGAAACGGTAAGTGCAACATCTTGTTTTTTCTAAAGCGGCAAATTCAACATCTTAGCTTTTCTAAAACAGCAAATTTAATAAAAATTTTGCTTTTTCAAAAACGCATAATTACGACTTTTTCTAGAAAGGCAAATACAGCCTTCCGCCTATTTGAAAAACAGTGTGATCACGATTTGTTACTTTTTCAAAAATAGCAAATACAACATTTTGCCTTTTCAAAACCAGGAAACAGAAATCGAGGTTTTGAATTTCAAAATACAATATTAATAACGTAATATATACTTGTTTTTAAATTGCTATTTCGTATTTCTACAGTACTAATGAAGCTCGTGTTTCGTCTGGCTGGAGGAATTGCGCTGTCAGTAGTGCAATGGCCATAATTTGCACTGAATTTGAATTATTTAACTATGGTCTGCATCCTTCACCCCACTTTGCTTCTTAAGCCTGAAAATGTACACCTACCCTTGGTTTCATATCAGCATTATCATAATAAATGGCTTTCTCTGTTTGTCACAGTTTGTCACAAGGGCTCTTTTTTTTCTCTCCCTTACATTATTATTATGAGAAGTAGAGGGGCAGGGGGAAGACTGTAGCACTTGAGAATTGATGAAAACTTGAAACTTTAATGAATTCTTGCGACAGTGGAAATATAATTTTAATTCGTAGAAAGTGTTTTGTTCCTGAGATCGGGTGACTCTTGCCTCTGACGGTGTGTCAGTTTCCCTTCGTAATGGTGAAATTATTGTGGACGTTTCTGCCGTGGGTATGAGAGTCTACCTTGCGTCTGCCACCACAACATGTAATGTATTTCGTGTTTTGAACTCCGTTTCCGTTCCTCTTGGCGTTCCGTTGTTGGCTGTGTATGTGTGTGGGAATTTTGGGGGGATTTTGGAGAAATTGGAGTTGGGTGACGGAGGAGATAAAGGAGGGAGATCTGCGGTTGGGATTGGTTTATGTTCGTCTCACTCTTGATATTTACAATTGCTGTGCTGGGGAGCTGAGAGCTCACTCTGTGTTTGTCTTACTTTTGCAGATCAAGATAGTAGCTTCTCGTCTTTGGTTTGGGAAGGGAGCTGCTATGGTGGGATGCTGTTATATGATGTGATGGGACGGCTTGCTCTCATATATTATTTTCATTCCCCGATTTCCCGTGCTTATCCATTTATTTCACTCTCACAGCTTCAAGTCAACGGCGTAGCCGGCCAGTTATACACCGGCCGTCACCTGTACGAGAAATTGGGGAAAATAAATTATTACAAAACCAGAAATTACTTTCAAAATCCTGTTATTGCGTTTTCGTTTTATTACTTCCCAAAATTCGGGAAGAAATATGTACGGGAAAGTACCCAGGCATTTTGACATATCCAGTCTCCACCAATACCCTAAATTTAGATGCCTAGACTTTGTTTAAAAGGTTCTATTTTTAGATCCAAGGTTTTAAAATTATATCCCTAGGGAACTAAATTTAACTCCTTGAGCGCAAATTGGCGCGCATGCGCCAAATTCTGAGTCTGACGGTAAAAAAATTGTAAAATGTAGATCGAGTACACAATTTTACTTCGATGAGGGAGGGAAATTTTAAATTCGTATGTGCAGTAAAAAATGGGTTTCAGGGATTTAAATTTAGGGTATCGTGACAGACTGATATCGTGGGTAAATAGGCATTGTGATGATAGTCCAGCGTATCCTTAATCCCCTCGGCGAAAACAATGACTTTTGAATTAGGTTGTTCGCAAAAGGTGTAAATGCCATTTTACGTGTTTAAAAAGTCACACCTATAGCAAACTAGTTGTTGAAATAAACAAAATTTTAAGTTTTAATATGCTAGAAGTGAAAAAATGATTTTACGCTTTAAAATCAGGGAAAATCCAATTTTTATGGGAATAAAAAGTGTTAATTATCTGTTTTAACACTTGAAAAAGTGAAACCGATGTAAAAATTTTACTCGCAAGTTGGTTAGAAGGACATGCGTCAGAATTCAGTATGCTTTAAAGCGAAGGAAGTGCTTAACCCAAAATGCATCTTCACCCACGATATAAATGTTTGTAACAGCCTGCCTATATTTTAAATATTTCACTCTACGCCACTGCCCTGCTGCCTTCTGACTGTGCCTACTGACTTACTTGTGCCTACGTCGACTCGTTGGTTCGTTCGCCTACCCTCCTTTTCCTTAAACAGATGCAACTACGGCTTGAGCGACAGAGCGGAGCTGGGGAGAAAGCAGTGTATTTTTGACTCTGGTTCTGTTTTCAATGTGAATTCGAGAATCTGACTGGATATGTGCTATCAGTGCAGTTACAACGCCGGAGATGATAGGGACTGGATTTTAATTTTTTTTTATTTTTCAGTTGACTTCCTTTGACTTGGTGGCTTGGATTAGCGTGAGTGAGGAACTGAGCGGTTAGGAGATGGGACACGGGAGAAAAGGAGATGCCCACATCTTTTGGCCTCAGTTGAGTTCTACCCGGTCGGAGTTACGGGGAAATACAGAATGTAGTTCCTAAAGCGTTTGCGTTACACTACATTACCTTCCTCTCGTCTCCTCAATTTCCATCTACGCACACAACAACACAGAACTCAGAGTGGAGACACACTGATCCTCCAATAATGTAGGCGCAAAAGTGGGTAACTCTTTTGAAGCTATCTAGCAAATTTTTAAATTTAAATCTTTAACATGATAAAGCAGCTTACATTGTATGTTCAAGGATTAAAAAAAGTGCTGTGTTTTGATTGCTCGAAAATGCCATCAAATGTATTTAAACCAGTAAATCTGCTAACACTGTTTTTTGAAGGTTCAAAATAGGCAACCTACTGTTTTTCAAACTTTCAAAAAAGGCTCTGCATTGTTTTTAAACATCCTTCTTTTTTTAAAGAGTTTTGCAAGCTCAATTTGTTTGAATTTTTAAATAAAGCTTTCTAATTTTCTTCGAATTAAAAACTCTAATGTAGGTATGCATGTTTTTTCATTGTTTTAACTTGCAAACGGTTTAGCATACATTAATAGCCTTTTATAAATACAGAAAACACTTATTATGGATTAAAAATTCGACAGAATGTGATACCGTGAATAGTACAAAACAAGGTAATTTCCACACATGTAAAACAAAATAGGGGAATAGATTGCATGGATTAATTATTTTTTGGAATAGTGTGTCGTAAAAGGACTTGGACACGTTTGCATTTAAGCGCTTACAAAATATCCCGTTTTGCCTCTTAACCGAGAATTTAAAATTCAAAAGAAGAGCCTACGGCCGCCTTAGTGCCTTACCTTCCCTCACTCAATTATCTGGAGGCAAAGATGTGCGCAACTGAAACTGAAACTGACACCGAAAGAATGTGCCCATCTACTATCTACACAGAATGCCTCCGTCCTCGTCCTTTTTACTATCCTTTATATCTTTGGGTCAAAAAAGACCAGCCATAGTGAAACATATGGATGAGGTTTAATTTGGTATTTTATTGGTAACTCGATCCCTATATTTTTAAACCCACATTCGTTCCATGGATCCATGACTATGGAGAACAATTCGTCCTCATCGTCCGTCCAACTCCATTGGCCAACTCAGATTACAACCATTTTTATTACAAAACAATTCCGTAACAGAAACAGTTCAAGTTTATATATTAATAAATAATAAACTCAAATGGTGTATTATCATTCAGCTTTACAATTAAGTAACCCGGCAACTGTTCAAACGATAATTTTACAGCCAGTGTCAATGTGACAAAGGCAACATTACTGTTTTACTTATTGCCACTAAGTTAATTCAAGCATGGGATTAAAATAAAAAAGAAATATTTTAAACTTTATTATACTAACGCATAACGGTATGAATTTAAACTTGTGTATAGTTCATAAAATCTTGATTTTAAAATGCATATTACTATTAGAACGTATAATACCTAATAATTAAGACGGACCCGTTCTTATTACAAATAAACGCTTTCTTTCAGTGCACTGTGTAATTCCTATAAGAAACAAGGTTGTGAGTGACTTTTGCTGGTATATGCTTATGCGGTAAATGCAAAATGGCAGAAGATAATAAATGATGAAACCGAATAAACAATTAGAGTCTCAGTCATGCATACAATTCACAGCGGAGTCATATTTTTGAAGAAAACTATGCACTTCAAACTAATGTTTGTCTATTAGAAAAGAGCATGTCACTATCTCAATCTTTGTGTACGTAGGAAAGTCCCATGAAATATTATTCAAGTCCCTTCGACCTCCCTCATCAGTCAATGCGACGTATGGCGTAAAATGCCCAAAGGTAAGTTTACTAGTACTTGCAAAATCCGATACTAACTACCTTGACTCTGAACATCTCACTTCTGATCTGAACACTTGCTTTTTCCCTTCACTCCGCTTCAATCCTCCATTGCATTAGATTGAGTTGAGATATGAAAAAAGTTTGCATAGATTTACTTGACATGTGTAGGCCTTACTTTGTAAAAAATGTTCAATTTATCACTCCTTGATCCTCGTAAGTACTACTCAATGTTGGTTCGTGGGCGATGTGACTTAAGCTGTTCAAAGAATTCTCAAATCCAGAGATTTAACAAATTTCAACAATCTAACAAATAAAAATGCAATTCATAGAATTCCATCACTTTTATTTCCTTTCTCCCTCCCCGTGCACCGTAGACAATCAAATAAAAACAAGTGTTGAATTTCTTCTATTGTCAAGGCGTGCATTCCGATCCAAATTTTCTATCAACAACAAGCATTAACTTTACATTTACATATTATGTTCTCACCGTATCTCATCCTTTTATAGCTACCTAGCACACATCACTTTGTCTTCAGGGCAAAATAACGTATGATTATATCCTATAGTGTTTTCTCAAACAAAGCAAAGCAGCGTATTTCCTATTTCAAAATCATTCACATGTATTTTCCACTTTCTAAAAACGAAATGTAAAGCCATATTTTTTTTTACTTTTTAAATACCTTGCAAAAACTAGCTACTATTGATTTTTGAAATGCGTTTGTTCCAAATAGAACATGCTCGTATTGTTACTTCCAAAATCGTCAACAATACCTCATTTTGCGCCCTAAGCTCTAGTCCACAAATCCTCAGCAAAACTAATGCAATAACTTTACTTTATTCCCTCTTACTTTTCATATCTACAGACTCTTTGCTTTATTCTTAAATCTTTCCTGGCATACATATAAAGAGAAAGGGAGGCATCCGCAGATGCACTTGAGATTCCTTCTAAACTTTAGACAACTTGTAAAACTTATGATTGGGAGCAATTTATTTCTTAAGGCTCAAGAACATGCCATACATACATTTAACAATACAATACAAAATATAATATGTACAAACACATTGTTAAATTCGAGATAAATCCCGAAAGCTTCCCAGAAAGTTCAAAAGTCTCAAAATCCTCTCAACAGACCAACTTGTAAACTTGCTAAATAAAACCCAAAACCAAGAGTTTTGTCATTTTCCACGGAAGAGAAAAGCAATATAATTCCACTGGGTTTCGCTTTTCCTACAAAATTTGAATTGTTTTATAAATATTGAAGACTATTGCATTTTTTTCTCTAGTGCTTGCGTGGGAAAGTTAGAAAAAATAGGAGCAGAATGATTTGCCGCTCATTTAGTTTTATATTATTAAAACCAACGAAAATTTAATCGAAGCAGATTTGAAGCAAACGGTTCAAAATCTGGTTGCAAGAGCAGAGTAATTATTAAAGCAACCGCGATTATGCAATACCAAACCTTAAAAGTATGCATTTTGATCTCCAAATATGCGACATTATGCAATTTTGATTATGCATTTTATCATGTTAAATTTCTAATACCTATACATTTTGCGTAATACGTTTTATTAATTACTATGACTACAGTGTGTTAATGACCAGTACGAATGAGATAAAAATTACAAACTGGGGGTCCTCTGAAACCCACAAATAAAGTAATACAAATAGAACTGTAAATGCTTAAGTCTCATAGCTGCTGCCCCCTGTGTCGTCGTCGTCGATACATTAGTATTCCATCTTTGCAAACTTTACGGTTCTTGTCATAAAGATGAAGTTTATAGGACTCATGGTAGGTAAATCGGAAAGAGATAGACTTTGCTTTGATTTGTGAAGATTAAGGAGCAAATGACAGGACGGCAATAGCAAGAACATTCAGACAATGATCTCCCTTGTCTCACGTTCCAAGAAGAATCAAGGAGAGGCATCTGAGAAACTGAATATTCGAACAAAAGGCCTGCTGGCACCTTATCCAAATTTAAAAGTAAACATTCGAATAAATCACATCTTGTCATTGTCTTCTCTTCAATTCTGTTCTGCCAGCCTACAAATCACAATGATTCCTGTTCAAGATCCAGTTCCATGCCGTGAGAGTCGGAATCTTATTACTTGAGACTCTGTGTCTAACGAGAACCTGGATTGCAACACAAGTCATGTGCTGCTACTACTGCTACTGTCTTATATTTAAATATCCAGCATGCTACACAAACACGACCCGACTCAACCCAGCCATGTGCAAAACAACGTCGTTTATTATTGTTTTGCAGTATTGTACAATCTACCAGCTATCCATTATTACTACACTTTCTCCAGGTATCTGCACAAAGCATTGCTTCTATCTCTGGGACCTTCTAGTTATTTTGTCACAGAAAAGCTTTCTTCGTAATTAAGTATCATTTTAAGCATTTTTTTTATAAAGCATAGTTATATTCACACCATCGCATCATCCTCCTCAGTTAGTTTTGCACTGCACTGGTCTGGTTTTAGCTGGGAAACTATTGCCTGAATCATTGGGTTTAACTGACACGTAAATAAATTACATCATTCACTGTAGAAGGGCGTCCATTCAAGTCCATTGTGACCAGTAATGTAAACAGAGTACATCGCCAAAACGACAACGCTAGTCGCACCAGAGACGCAGAGAGAACTGTGTAAGCACAAGGAAAGAAAAATTAATTGGCACCAATTGAACTAGGGGCAGTCATGTCATAAACTATCTTTCACAACGCGGCAGTATTCTTGCAATTCAATGTTCAACTGACTTCCAAGGCGTGAGAATTTATTTGATTGCATCTGAGCTAGAGGAACTAAAAACAAATCTTAAATTAAAAATAGAAAATGTTTGGGAGAAAGTTGATTTCAGTAAAGATGTTTCCATCTTCTACATAATGTATGTACATAGGTACTTGCTATTCATGTGTATGTCTACACATATTGTATATTCCAATTTAAAAAACAATGAACAGTCCAGCACTATCTATCATGAGGAATTAAAGGAGCATGTGCCAGCGTATTTTACTACATTTTAATCCGACAAACATGCAGTTGATGTACAGTGTATCCGACCTCGGTCGTTGAGGGAATTTCAGTCAACAAATCTTTGATATAAGTAATTATATTTGCACCAAAGCCACAGCCTTCATCCTTGTTTGTTTCTCAAGTAATTAATTACAGTCCTATTAATTTCCCATTATATAAATTAAATCTCTCCATCCAAACAGTCTACAAAGAAGCAAAATGAGGTAGATCCAACGCGGGCTAAAAGAACAGGGCGGCATAGCCAGTACATTGCATTATGGATTATGGACAGTGATTACATTTCTTCACTCACTGCTTTTAGTTTTAGCCTACGTTGGATGTACGCAATTTTGCCTCTCAATACACCGAAAATCACAACCGTGGAATTTCGGCTGCAGTAGGGCTTCATCGCCTCATTTCCCCAGAACAAAAATCAAATTATCGGAAAGCAACTCCCGTTTAATAGCACTTTATACTGTACAGACGTGCTTTACAAATATGACTCAATTTGAGCGAGGGCAGGTCTTTCAAATTATACTACCCGATTCTAAATTTTTACTATCTTCGTTCGTTTAAATACTCGGTTGGATGTGAGCTTTTGAGTTACCGGTTGCAATTTTATTTTGAAATTTTTCAGTTAATTAAATATTTTGGAAACTTATGCAAAATATCTATGAGCATGAGCCACGACTGTAGAGGTTCCCACTTATGATGCACACAATGATAAACAATGTACAAAGCATTTATTTTATTGTTTGCACAATTATTAATTATTAGTTATGGATTATTTATTGCTGGCTTCAGAAATCAAATATATAGTCATTACATGAAGTGATTTGTAGAATGTATAGATGAACATTTACATATTGACCGGAGTAAAGATAAAACCCCAATTTTTGAAGAAGATGCCCTGGTAAGTACTAATAGTGTACCTAATTCCATTCCCGTTTTTTAATTTACATACATTACTCAATGCAAACTTCCTCTAGAAAAACTGTCTATGATTAATTGACTGAAGACTGCACACTGTTTTAACTGAAATCCAAAAATACAGTATTATAATTATAATCTTACAAACAAGTAGACTCAGTCATTCAGTACTGCTCCTTAGTCCACATTCTTTCTGACAACTGCCAACTGTAACAATAAGGTTTATGCATGACAAATTAATTTATGCTTCAGAATTTTCCAGTCTTGGTCCTGGCACTTCTTGCTGCAATACTTAGCGCGCTTGCAATTCCCGCATCGCTGCATAGCCCCGTCTTTTCCGCAAAATCTGCATCTCTTCTCCAGTTTTTCTTCCAAATGGAAAACAATGTTTCCTGGGTCATCGACTCGGATACAAGTTTTAGTATTCGAATCCGCTGGAAGATGTAAATAGGGATTCAAAACTGTAATGCTGCTTCCATAGCCAACTCGTTGGTCCAGGGACGGATGTTCCTGGTCCATACCGTGGATTTCGCATCTGATCACTTCACCATTAGTGTCTTCAACTACCGTCTGTGCATATTCCGACGAATCAAATACGGTGTCTTCAACAACCGTCAACTTAATGCAGCGACCATGGTAAATACGATCTTCACTTCGATCCATATCCCACAGTTCAATGGGCTCCAATTTTTTAAGTTCCTCTTCAGTGGATTCTTCACCTTTTACCTTTACATCTGGACTTCCATCACGTTCGTTGATTGTGGAACCTTCATCAACTTTGAGGTTTGAAAAATTCGAAACAGGGTTGGATTGAAGGAACTGTCGGTGTTCTTGAATAGCCGTAATTCGTTTTACGTCGGTGAGTTGGATTTTATTATATTCAGGTGAAATCACCGTCGAAACCAGTAAAAACAGTTCAACGACTAATTTGCTATTAGACAATTCATACGGCAAAAAGCAAGGGAGAAGATATCTTTCCGCCTGCAGTCCATCTTGGTAGGATTTACGGACCTGAGAGTGGAGTAAATGTGCAGCACCTCCACTTCTTTCACCTGTTACAAATTGATTTAGTGGTCTTTTAGTTGTAATAAGGATCTCAGCCAGGGAATAAAATATATCCGGTTTGTGGCGATGATCTTGAGGAGCATGTTTCAAAAATTCCAGATGAGCGTCAACAACAGTGCCGAAATTATAGATGGGTCTTCCACAAGGTCTTTCCCTTTGAAGATGTTTCATCATAGCGGCACGAATAAACAGTAATTTATAATTGTTGGGAAATACTTTCAAGAATTTTTCTGCCGCTTTAATTCCATCTTCAAACTGGACTAAGAATCCAAAAATTTCGCAATGGTGGTGGGAGAAGAAGGCTTCTTGTGGATATTTTCGAATTCCAATTGAAGTAAGTTCATAAGCTGAGGCTGGGGACATAATAAATGAGCAGAATGTGTAGCAGATATGAATGTCAACAGCGAGCGCTGAATTGTCATTATTTTTTGAAAGCTTCCGGTACATGGAACGAACCAGGTCGTGAAGGTATATCTGAGCATCAAACGAAAGAGTCACTACTAATTCCGACATTTTGAAGGAGCAGGCAAATAGTTCAATGACTGATTTTTCCAGATCTTTTCGATTTTGTGAATATTGTGGGGTCTTCGGTATTGACATCAGCAAATCCAGTGCCTCACACGCAGGTTTGAAAAAGGCCATTGACTGTTCCAGGTATCTGGCGTACTTAAATCCAAGACTTGCTTTCTTTTTGATTTCTGCTTCGCATTTCCAATACTTTGATAGTTTGGCTAGCCTTGAGTTGACGTCCGTTTCTTCGAAATCGCCGAGGGGGGCAAAGTGTTGGTTGGTCAAAGGTGTACTTGTATCTTGGACAAGAAACGTCCTTGACTGCTCCACAAAATTACGCATGGCTGCCAACAAATCCTGATTTTCGCTATCCATGATCCAGGTTTTCTGCAAGGCCAACACAAAATACTCAATTTCATTTATGTGAATGTTGAAGCATATCAATTTGTAAATTAATTAAGTGCCTGAATTAATGTTATTCCTTGGCAATCAACGAATCAACAATGCTGGGGACCTAGTAAATGTAAAAACTGGCAGAGCTATATAGCACTCACTAGTCAGTAAACTGCGGTAAACGCTCGTAATTGTGGTCGGTCTGTTAGCAGTGGTACTTTTACCCTCTCTTCCTTCAGTGTCAAAGGTCAATCAAAATCTCACATAACTTAAGAGAGTTAGATTTTGACCGTAGACTAATACGCGTAATATTTCTAGATACTTATTTCATATATCTATTGTTGGTATGTATCTGTGAGAATTACCTGTACTTGTTGAAATAGGCTGTGGATGAAAATATTGAATAAATGACACAAAATCGCGATTAGCAGTTAAAATAACATTCAATACCAATCAAATAACATTCGACACTTTACTCAATCTACTACAAACATACGAAATAAACGGATCTTTTAATCTTTTAATCAGCCAGATCTCTACACAGAGAAGAAGACAAAGTGCTTCCTTTTCCTATCAAATCCCAGAACCAACAGATCAACGGCCAACGACGAAAAGCCCGACCTCAATGTATTAAAAGACAAACTCGAAACGTTTGACCGACGACAAACAGAATCGCACCCTGTTCCATGCGCAGGGACAGCAAACAGAAAATACAGACAAAATACACTTTAGCAAAAACAAAATGGCAATTGAAGCTTCAGCACATTTATTTTACACGAAACACCCATTAGGAACACGCCTGTAATGCGTTAACTACTAGTTCATTCATATCTAATACGGCATTCAACATTTGATTACACAAAAAAATGCTTTCAATTAGATGCTCTGACATCTAAACATTACGTTTACTTGATAGCTACTGAACAACAAACTAACGATAGGTAAGCCTAATTGTTAGTAGTGATTTTAATTCTGTGATGAACACATTATTATAGTTTAATCAATTACGTGGATCAACCACTACTTATCGTTAGTATTTTAATGATCGAAGAGAATAATAGCAGCTATGGAGTTTGTTCCGATTCGCTCGAAAGTCGTCAGATGAGATAAGTGAGCATCCACTCACTCATCCAAATGGCCAAATGGCCACACATGGATCTACTCACAACTGCATCAAAAGTGCCGAAAAGCCAAGCCATTTTTAATAGTTAAAGTTATATCATAATGATGAGTATTTTTTTCTAAAATAAAATGCGTTTTTAATGGGTAAAAGTTTAAAACATGTTAATTTGGCTGTAAAATATTCTCATGATTTTCTTATAATGAATTTCTAATTGTTGATTTACCATTCACTATTATAAATAAATAATTATATGGACTATTGAAGGTTAAACGTATCATCTGGCATAATGCGGTTATGATGCGATCCAGAAGTTAAATTCCTTCCCTTTTAATCGTATTTGGTGGAGTGTAGGTGAATCTACTTTTGAAAAACGGACAGTAGCAGTAGTTATTGAAATTAAAGGATTATTTTATTATTAGTCAATATATAATATAAGTATAAATATGTACTTAATAGGCCTGCCTATATATACCTACCTCTCCAAGGGACTGCTCATTGACTTACTAGAAACGGTATTATGTAGTAAGGTACGCTTTATAGTTTACTATTGTATTTATCAGCTTCTCTTGTATACCATTGTAATAGTAACTACTGATTTTATCATCATAGTTGAGAGTGAAATGAGATCTTTCAATTCAAGTAGGTAAGTTGATTCCTTCCCTGCTGACAGCATTGGCAGGCAGGCACTGTGTATCCAGTTCTTGCCAATTGACTGGCATCCAGTGTATAGAGGTTAGAGTTTAGACTCCAGTCAGCATAATTAAAATGACACCCTTACAGTTTTCAGGGCGACACTCATAACTAGAGAAGGTAGGGTACAAGCGATTAATAAGGATTTATTTTGTTTTTTAGCACTGTTGTAATTATATACTTATACGCAGTTCAAATTATGAAAAATCACATGTTAAATAATATCCTAAAACAATCCCTGTTTTTTATTAGGTATGTATTATTGGATAATTTTGTTGTATGTATTTTCGTGTAGTGTGTCCTTTCTAGTTTAAATAAGTTAAAAGGAGAAGGAAGAAGAGACGGAATGAGAAAAAGAGCTTGGGAGGGATTTGGAGAAATAATTTGATTGAGCCTCAAATAATAAGTAAATATAATACTGTACGCTAATTACTTCGGTTCGTTTTTAATGACTTTTATTATTTCCGAAAAAACTTGATTTAAAAGTAATTCAAACGATGAAGTTCAGCTTGAAAATCAATTAAAAACGAACGTTTTTCACACTTCGACGGATTTCCTTCATACATGGTTTCAAACTATCCACGGTTATGCCCCATAACACGGTTTTGCCCCATCTTACATTACTACTAAGCACAAAAGTACCTACCTACATTACATAGATTACATATAAAACGTTGAAATGTATAACTACGTGCCCCTTGATAACACTGGCAACCTAGTATTTTCATTAAAAGGACTTTTAAAAAGCTCAGTGTACAAAATATATGTGTGCTCAGTCTAAGTAAAAATAAAAAACAATATTCCAGAAAAGAGTAAAACCGGGCAAAAATAACCAATTCAAAAAGGCCACGATTTAAAAATTAAACTTCTTTGGTTACTATATATCTACATCTTTCAAAGAAGCACTAGCTTTTTCTTAGGGTGCAAAATACAAATGTGAATTGTGTGAAGGTGTAAAACGTACCATCACCAACAGCACTTTTAAAAGAATTGAACCGAAAAGGTTTTAAGCGTTTATGTATATTCAAAAGTGCATGCAACTTAGTTCATGATTTGTATGGGTCCACAAGGCTCCCTCTTATACGCGTCAGATGAGGCAGACGAAAACTTTCGTTTCCTTCCCTCTGGGCTTTTCGCTGCTCATTCAACAGAGTGCAGTAGCAATGCCTTAAAAATCCAGGCGGCTTTCCAGTTCCGTGTCACGTTGTTAATTCAATGACAGACAAATGTAAATGACTTATTTGTTATAAATTAATGTGCTTTTAAGAAATTCAGTTAGCGCTGCTGTCAAGAGAAAAACGTTCTAGATATTATGTACCTTGGGCAGGATATATGGTGCCCGCTAAAGGATACTATTACTGTACATATTTAATTCAAAATAAAAATGTCGCCAAGATTAACGAATTTAAAAATATCTTGTTGAACTACTAATCCGATCAATAACATCCTATCCTACATGAATATTCACTCAAACATTAGTACATATATTTATCTCAGTTCATCTGATAGCTTCATTAGTGCATAAGTGCTGCTTTGCCTCCACGTCGAGACGAAAAAACAAGAATAAAAGTAAAACGGAACGAAACAAGAACAAGAACGACGACTAGCTGGTCTATAAAAATATTAAATATAAAAATAAAGGAAGGAAAAAAATTAAAACAGATTACAAAAGGTATCACAAGCACTCAAAAGTGGCAAAGACTAAATTACAGACAGGTGCTTGGGAAGACAGTGACTTGAGTTGACATTTTACTTAATTGCTCCGTGCAAAGTCCTCCGTGTGTGTAAATGCGCATTTGAAATGGAGAGTAAAATAAGAACTTGTTTTCTATCTTTTTTTGGTTTCTCGTATTCTAGTCTGGATTTTATTATCCCTGCTTGACATCATGACAGAATAAAATGAGCGAAAAATATAAAATCAAGTAATGCTCAGAAGAATGTCTTTCCATACAGTTTGTTATCAATGAAACTGCTGTATGTACTGTACTGTATGTAGGTGTGTGAGTATGCTCAGGCCGTCTTTGTCTTTAAATCGTGATAAATACTGAATAAGTATATTCAACTGCAGCTCACATCTCGTAGATTAATATATAGATTACGAGAACACAATAAGTTACATACTAATACACTTGAAATATTGAGACAGTAAAACGTTTTGCTTTCAAGAAACAATTCTACAATTCTATCATATTTTTTTTATTAGATTTGATGCTTTGATAAAAATTCGTTTAATCGTCGAGCAAATGAAGAACAGAAACAACTAGACTTGCAGTGTCGTCTTCAAGATTCCCTGTACACCACGCCTGTACTTTATTTATTTTACTTGCTAGCTTATTTGTACAGAATATACTGGCACGATGTTGAAAAATCACGTAAGACACAAAGACTATCGCATATTTATACAAAATGCCTTACAAATTGAAAGATAAAACAAGTTTTAGTTTTTATACTTTCTGCGGTCTGTCACCTGACTACAAATAACTATAACACCAACTACTTACTTTTGCTGTAGTAATTTCCAAGATATTTTTGCAGATTCTCATCTACACTTTGACGTGTGACAGAATTATGAGTCGAGAATTGCCAGACTACAAAGAAAAAACTAAAAGGAAACGTTGACGCTGGCCACTGCCTTTGCTATACGGAACTTTAGTAGTGATTCTTCTGTATATATTTTACTGGCATATTATTATTAATAGCAACAAAATGACGTAGCAATCATAGCCAATGTTTCTTAAGTGCAAACATCTTAAATTTTATATTTACAATAGATACATATCCGGTCGATATTTTAAAGTATATATCGGCTTAAGGAGTACAGGTTTAAAATAGGATGTTTTTTTGTTGAACACAATGAATACATACATGAAAGTATTGAGAGCAATTTACAACTTTTCAAAACCTATATTTAAGGCTATTAATATTGCTTGAAAGTATCAAAACATCATTTTTACAGTTTTGCTGTATTACTTGTATAATTTGTATTACAAACGTAAGCCCTTGGCTAAAAACATTATGATTCGTATACTACCAGCTTTCTCTCTTAATAAATTGGTGCATAGGATTTTGCACCTTTTCAAAAGCGTGCAAATATAGCTTTTGCACCTTTTCAAAAGCGTGCAAATATAGCTTTTGCACCTTTTCAAAAGTGTGCAAATATAGCTTTTGTACCTTTTCAAAAGCGTGCAAATATAGCTTTTGCACCTTTTCAAAAGTGTGCAAATATAGCTTTTGCACCTTTTCAAAAGCGTGCAAATATAGCTTTTGCACCTTTTCAAAAGCGTGCAAATATA
>JAQFZC010003056.1:0-20250 GCA_034695205.1 Dicyrtoma fusca
AAGTGATAGTGCATGGCCTTTATGTGGAAAGTGATTAGTGGTGCCGTGAATATCAGTTTTGGCAACATATTGTCACAGATTTACACTGTACTTTTTACCGACACAAAGACGAAAAACATCGCATCGAGAAAACTTTTCTATATTTTAAAAATTAAAATTAAAACTGGCCGTAGTTCTCATTTAAAAACAATGAATGCACCCAGTCTGCTAACAAATCAAAGGAATTTGGCAATTGGGTACAAAGGCAAAACGCCTTAGAACCTATTTGCGCTTGAGTTGGTATATAGTATATAGCCTACGCATATATATATATACTTTATGGAACGACCCTTACACAATTGCAATAATTACGCAACACATCAGGATCCACGGGGTGGAGCTTTGCGTCTCAAGCCCGCCTCTGGTGACTGAGATCAGTGAAGGCTTGTAAATAAATGACGATTGACGAAGGATAGTTTTTTTTAAATGAAACAAGAAACTCAAGTTTATTAATAAATTAAACCAAGCAATAGTACCAGAATAATATTGAGCAAGAATATAAGAAACCATTTGATAACAATCAGTTTAGTTCATCAAATCCAAATGTGACGATTAACAATGAGCATAACAGCAACAGTAGTTAAGTTGCATTAGAATGTACCACAAAAACAATAACAATCAATAAGCAGAAAAGTGAACATAACCTCACAACAGAGGTAATGTCGATGGTTATAAGAACTTCTGCACCTAGAATATTTCATAACACAAGATACAGGTATTATAAATAGTTTTGCTTTGTATGGTCATTCGTACGTTGGTGTAATGATTACGAAATTGAACGATTAGCCAACACTTAAGGAAAAGGATCCAAGAGGTTGGACCATTCAGCTCGATCTTGCAAAAAAAAGCTAAATTATTGTAGATAATAAAAAGAAGGTTTTGAATAGACCGGAGTTCGTCTTGTTCTGCCCCTGTAATTGCTTTGCATCTTCTCGTTTCCCGTTCCACCCTATCATACATATTTATAAGATCTAGACTAAGCCACGCTTTAACTACATTTACCAAATTTCGTAACTTAACATTATTAATGCAGGCAATCTAAATCAATAGTTTATCTAGACAATGTCTCAATTACGAAACCCAAAGGGCGGGTAGGTATTTCAACATTACTAGAAAATGAAGGTTTACCCGTTTACTAAGTAGAAAGTCCCACTATTTCGGGTACATTAAATAAGGTTCCGGAAAAGTCTCTCAAAAGTGTCAGTCTGCAAAGCGTTGACAAATTGAGAGGTTTAACACACAAATAGTGCAAAACTTGACGCTGAAATTGGCAAATTGAGAAAAAAATGTCTCTAGTTCACTTTAGAAGCCAGGACCACAGTCACAAAAAAGCAAATTTTGTCACGATGAAAATACTGTCAAAAATATTTGTTATACCTTTTGAATTTGACTCTCTTACTGGAAAATTGCGAACGCAAAAGCTGCAATGGAAAACATTTGTTTGCAATATGTATTTTGTGAGCACTTTTTTGTGTCTCCTTCATTCGCATTTTAGATTTGCCCAGTTGGTCCATGAGTCACACACCAACTTCAGTTATGACCATTTCACTGTACATTTCATGTTTGTTTGCGGCTACACTGAAAGCTTCTTTATGGCATGGAACTTCAAAAAGAATAATAGTGTCATAATTCTAGTTTGGAATGAGATATTTCAAGGTCGACCGGGTCTGAGGCAAGAAAGCGCAAAATTTTACTTAAAGTTTGGACATACGTCAATCCAAGAACTGCTTCTCTATGTTTTTCCACAATTCATTTTTGGCTCGGTTTTGGTTGGTGTTCTTACTGTGCTGAGTGACCCAACGAGACCGCAACTGTTATTTCATATGGTCGACGATGGAACTAACACTATTTTGAAGTACTCTGGATTTGCAGTTCTGGAATTTGGGTTTGGACTCTACATGACGGCAAACTTTTATTTGACGGCCTACATCCACCTCTGGTTTCTGGAATACTGTAATCATAAGGTTACGGAGGGTCTCAACGAACTTAACAAATTAAAGTAAGAACTATTCTTTTGAAAGTGTATGTAGTTAAAGCAAAATTATAGTAAATAAATGGAACTTTAGAATTTAATATAAAAATATTTTCAGTGACTCTGGCAACTTACAAGAAAAAGACTTACGCGAAGCAACCACAAAATGTCGCCACCTTCAGCTTACGATGGAGCTTTTTAACTGCTCCAGTAGCACCGTAATATTTTCCATCAAAAACTACTTTATGGTTGCCGGAATTGCAGGCTTGTTTTTTGCAATCCAGTTCATAAACGAGTCTCCGATAATTGGGGTTTCGAACGCTCTAGGAGGCTTAGATTGCGTCATCATTTATTCTCTCTTGTACCAAAAAGCATTTCAAATCCCAGAACAGATGGAGTTGTACAAAAACTTGATTTTGGTGGCTTCAAAGCGACTTGTTGGAAAACATCTCCATTCAAAAAAATCCACTGCAAACCAAAATCAAGGTCTAAGTCTTATCCAGATTAGAGTAAACAAAGACGACGTTCGCGGTTCTGGGGATATTAGCCCTGAAAAGGTGGGACCACAATTTGAAATACCGCGGGTAATAAAGTCAATCCCATGCATTGGGGTTCAAGTGGGCGAGTTCTACGTCATGGAAAGGATGTCTACTTTAAATTTTTGTGATTTTGTGGCAAAAAATGTGTCGTCTTTGCTCATTTCATTTAGGTGAACTCGCAACACTTTTTCAGATTTTTCTGTTTTCCCTGTTTGCATGAATAATAATATACATATACCATTTTTTTTATTTCCATATTAAAAAGTGGCTTAGCTTTATCTGGTAGTAGCTAAAATGTAAAATGCAGAAACTAATGTCTGCACACATGTAGGTTGAGCTTAAATGTTGGAGAATAATTCCTTTAGGGGTTATATGAAAAAACTCTTATAAATTAAATAAATATTACGTACGAAACACAACATTGACCGTTTGCCTTCAACGTTAAAATTTTTTTCCTTTTTTTCCTAATTTTTTATCAATTGAAATTCTAGAAAACGCCCAAACTATTTCTTATCAGCGTATAAAAATTGATTCGTTTATATGATAGTCAATTATTATTTGTATGCAAAATGTCCTATTTGAACATTTTTCAAATATGTAAAAATAGCAATTTGAACCATTCACAAAACATTGAGACATATTAAAATGTGTGTAAATCCTAACTGGTGGACCGTCACAAACTACAAAAGCATATAAAAAGGACTTTTTGTGTCTTCTGAAGATACAATGCTGCTATAATTTCTATTCTATTCCAGAGGAGAACTGGTTCCTTGTGAATCAGATGAACACATGATTGCGTGTCAAAGAAAAAGGTGAACTAGGAAAAGTTGTAACTTGCTTTAGAGCTTTTTGGTATAGCTCATTAAAAAAACTAATTTGCATACTAGCTCTGGATATGCGTTTCTTTCTGTTCGCTGACGGCAAGTACAAACCCATCTCATCTCATGCTCTGAAAACTGTGTGTGACTCAAAACCACTTACTATCCTCTTCTTAATTATAATCGACATATCAGAAAGTGACAGGAGATGTCCAACGACTATTATTCCATAATCGATCGTAATGGAATAACTTTTTGAATTAATTTTATTTAATTATTGCATATTGCATGAATGAATATTACGACCATAAATGCATTGCCGTGCTCTTCCGAAACTGATGCGGAATTCTGTATGTATTATGACACCAACTTTGTTGCTACAGAATTCAACGAGACTTCTACGGGTGCTGGTATAGTAAGTAATTCAGATTTACAAGTCTTGATAGGTAATCCCTGCGGTGGTATTTTACAAATAAAACTTGATTGTAAGGCAGAGTTACTTTTAGTTTCTTTTTGTAAAGCACTGGGTTAGTTAGCCAGTGTATGTAGTTGACCCATTTTGTCATTCACACATATAGGAGCTATTTTCCTTAAATGCTATTGAAAATAATGATAGATTGACACGTTTCCTAATTAAATGGGTAAGAAAATATATATTTAAACTGTGTTTAACATAAATCATGTAATTATTGCATTCACGCTTTTTACAAATAATTTAGTAGCGCACTTAAATTTGATACTTTCGGGGTTTACAATTTACAATAAGTAAACTCACTATTTATTTAGGTTTAAAAAATGGCAAATGTAATATTTCTATTCCTATAAAAACGGGAAAAACGTCAGACTTGCGCCTCCATTTTTCAAGGCTGGATAAAATGTACTTTATAATGCCCTTTTATTCCGACTATACTAAACTGGTTACTGTTACAGCGATGGCAGGGCAACTTTTCCTGCTCCTTCTGCTCCTTGAAGGATCTCTTGGAGCAAACCCATTTGAAAAAAGACCAGGAGGAAACATCTTTGAGGAATTTGGGGACGATAAGAGACGTAACTTAGATTTTCAAGTCACAAGTTCAACCTCTCCTAAACAGGAGCTTAAGTTCACGGATAAACCTACAGAATTAACAATCACGAATAAAATCTTGGCTAAAACTGGAGAAACCCGTGAAGGTAGTCCACAGTTTAGCAAAGTTGCTTTGTTTGAAGGGAACGACATCCAGTTACAAGAATATTTGAAAGAGATTCCATCTGAAGGAGTATTCAAGCACGTGATACAAACAACCGAAAAAACATATAAGAATAGGGAACTCGATTGGGACCTTGAAGTGAACACCAAAAAATATGAAGCAAGACATTTAGGTGCGGAAAGCACGAATGATATCTACAGGCGGGTTGAAAGTGCTGATATCATTGGCAAGCCTATCGAAAAGCAAGTCGCCGTTGCCATTGTCAAAGCCAGAGGGAAAGATATGAGAACCGTTGGGGATCGAGTGGGAAAACGTTCAGAACACACAGTTGCCGTTTTAACCACAGCTGAGATGCAAGAATTTAAAACGTCCGTAAAAGAGGCCACAAGCAAAATCAACGCTAACAAAAAAGACTACACTTTGGAGCAAAGAAAAATCACGATATCTGTAAGTTTGGTTACTACTTAGGCTTTGTAGTAAAAACCGAGTGTAAAGTTCTTGCGTGTATCTGTCATGGTGCCTTTGGTTTTTACAATAGAAAGAAGAACGAGTATTGAACAATGGAGAATGGAGTACATTTTCGAAGTCAAAACCGACCACGGCATATGAGTTGGATCTAAGAAACAAACACACGGGCAACACGGGCTTTGTCCTAAATACTGTGGAGACAAATCAGATTTTTCATTTTAGTAAGACTTCCCCAGATGCGGCTGCCACAAATCCGTTACTAGTTTCTAGGGCACCGGACAAAGCGTCAATGCAAGCGACTTTTCATGTTGCCAGTAATAAAGAAATACTGACTACGGAACTCAAAAAAGTTTCCTTAGGGCTACACCACGTTGGGGTTGTAGAGCCCGGGACCAGCAATAAAATAAGCTTTACGCCCTTGCCTGACAATAACGAAAAACAAATGACAGTTGCACTAAGCGATCCAAGTTGTCGACGTCGAAGAAGTAGTGATGAGTTGCATAGCGTTAATCGGACGAAACGTTTTTCTTGCTCCATTAGAAGAAGGCTAACATCACAAGAGCCTACTCAAGCTAAGAAAGTCAGAATAGAAAACAAGCTAGCTTCCTATCAAACCTCAGAAGAAAACGGCTTTGCGAAAAGACCCTCATTGGCCGATGATTTGAATGTACACGGTGTTGACGGTAACTTTTTCAAAACTTACTATGTCTTACTATGTCGTTCGGACAAAAACCCTTGGACTATTCTGTCTGCTTGATTTTTGTATGGTTGTGCAATTGAGGCTGACAGTTGGACAGAAGCTCCAAAAACATGTTCCTAAAAATGTTTACTATATATACTGTACTACTATACTGTTCAAATAAACATTGCAGGGGGATCTAAAACGCCTTCAAAAATTTCGAGGATGCTGTCCGCACAAGATTCTCTTTCCAAGGGTCATCTGTTCCAGGATATAGGGTCGGGCAAAGTTATTTCTAAAGGACTGAGAGTTGGGGCAGTAGCTCTTAAAAGTGGATATCATAAACTACAGAGACTCAGTGCTCGACTCTCCAATACCAAGTTTGCCAAAAAATTCGGAAAGTTTTCGTCCAGTGCTAACTACGCATTTCTCATCAAGGACTTTGCCAATGCTCTTCGTCATGGGGATACGACCAGCATTGCTATCATGGGGGGCATGATGGGCACGGGAATGGTCTCCCAACTCTTGATTTCAAAGGGGGAAAAGCTAGGAAAATCGGCCCTAAAAACTTTTGGGAAGGTCTTAGGGGTAGGTTTGGATCTTGTGGGGGTTGCTTTTGATGTTATAAGCGTCGTCAACTCTCATAAATGCCTCACCGCTCATTCTAAAAACAAGGCTCTCTGCGTCCGGGGAGTGGAGGGATGCGTGGAGGATTACAATGTTTGCGGTGGACGGAATTCTGTGGCAGAGGTCGTCACTTCCTACGTTCAATTGTATGTGGGAATATTGTCAGCAACCGCCTCCTTTATCTTCCCCCCAGCGGCCCCCTTCATTGCTATTTTTAACCTTTTATTCGGCTTTGCTGTGTCGATATACCAAGCTACGGAGCAAGTAAATAGCTTTGCAAAGTATTTCCCGCTCACGAATGCAGAAAAGGAGGAACAAGTCTGGCGTGTTACTTTCGGGGACACTATCAAGCAAAAGTTTCTAACTTTGAGGGAGCAATCCAAAGCCAACGGAAAGCTACTGGATTCCATGGGAGAATTTCTGGAGATGAACAAAGAACAGTTTTGGGCGTTCCTGGGACCTGCTTCCCAAGCATTAGAGAGGAAACGGAAGATAGGGTCGAAATGGAGTGGTGGTGAGTGGTTGTTACTGAAATCTAGCTTATTATTTCTGTTATCGTATTGGTCTACAAATTCTTAGATGCGGATCTGGATACTGTAAAAAAAAAATCAAAACACGGCTAGTGTAATTGTTATTGATTTTCTTAGAGGACATAGCCGCATGTGTTTTGTTATTCTGGCTTTGCCTAACACCGAAGGAAGATAAATTCGAGACTTACTACGAGTATGAAGAGTTCGCAGACAATGAAGCTGATTTGAACGACTATGCTTTCCGCTACTTTGATCGTTGGTCCCCCAATCCAAATGAGATGACTGACAATTACAAGCACAACAAATTCACTGACTACAACTTTTTCTGCCGCCCCTGGGGAGTTGACTCTGGGACTGGAGCTCCATTCTTGCAAGGCGACAGCTACAAGTGCGTCAATGCTCTTGGGTACAGGTCTCAGTCACCAAGCGAGAAGCTATTCGCCTACTTCAATTTAAAAGCTGGGGACGACAAAGCCGTGGGCTACCCAACCTCGCCCAATTACTTTGTGGTTGGTGGGGGCAACAAGGATTTCGAAGGAGGTCAACTCAATGACATTTTTATTCTCGGAGATGAAAATCCAGGCGATGATGTGACCACCGGAGTGCTAAAAGGAGGCAATGGAAATGATACTCTACAAATAAACCCCTCCTTCAATAATAACGTTACAATTGAGGTCCTGGTAGAAAATAAGGAGCAGTTTGTGGCTACTTCAAATGGGAGAATTCAGCTTGTGAGCATCGAGAATATCTTGGGTCGGGAGGGAGTTCCAGATTACATAGAAGCCTCCTGCCAAAACCGATACATCGACGGTAAAGGGGGAAACGAGGACTTGAGCGACTTTGTTGAGATTGCCAAGTTCCGCTGCCCTACCGGCTTTGCCCAGGAAGTGATGGTAAACGTGCCCCCATCCACGTGGGTCACTAACTACAATAGAAACCGTGCCGTGAAATACGCCTACAACATTGGTAATCCCAACAATGGAATAGTTTCAAAGCGAAAAATTGTGATAGAAAACAATCCCGAGGATCTACTATCATCAAAACATTCCATTAATCTGGGTTACACTCTCACAGAAATTACAGAATGCGCATGCGTGCACATTGACCCAAATATCCCAGTTAAACTAAACCTCCAGGCAAATGGGAGGCATAACATAGAAATACACTTTCAGCTACATTTTGATGATCCAGAAGTGTACTTTAGCCTCGAAAACAATGTTGAAATTGTGATAATTCAAAAACACCAAAGTTCCTCTTCAACTAACTCTCAAATGGAACTAGATGCCGTTTTCAAAATTCTTGTGAGGACCACTGAAGAGACGGTCGTGGGAAATTCTATGGGTTCTAATATGTTCATACTTAACACGACAGAAACGGATTCTGTTGGCTTGGTTCAGGGTGGGGATAGTAACCATAGAAGCAACACTTTTATTTTTATCACAAATTCAAAAATAGGGACTTTAGATGGCCAAAACGGACCGGACAATACCATTGAGTTCCACGAAGGCGTTTCTGGGACAGTTGTCCTTAGCCTACGTGACCGTTATATACAATTTAGTGACGGTGAAGCTGTAACAAGTTTGGCGGGAAAGTTCCAAAGGATTCAAAGTCGCTCAAGTGGACCACTAAGTGTAACAGCAGACTGCCACCTTCATTCGCTGGACGTCAAGTCTACAACAGTAAGCGGAGATCAAATTAATATTCCAGAGATGTCTTGCCCAAATCAAAAACTACAAATACAAGTGTACACTGCTACTCATGTTACGAGCCTACCACTATCAGGTCAGTATTTCTATTTTGTAGAAAAGAGAGGGACTGTAGGAAAGAAAGCTCACATCGCCATTTTTAGCGGAACGAACAGTACAGCCCAACATCATGTCGTAACCGAATATTCCATAACTGACTTCCAAACACTTTCTTTTGACTCATCGAGCAGCGTTCTCAGGGCCGAAACATTTAACTTAAACCTCGTAGTTTACTTGGAGAAGCCTCTAAAAATGGACGGAAACTCCCCAAAATTTGTATTCTTGCTTAAAGAGCAAACCCAAATTGTTCTTACCCCCAGTCCGGACCAACAACGAGGTAAACAAGATAGTCATCAGAACAACAATGTAGAAACCATCCTTGCATTTCAATTCGATCTGAATCACGTTAAAGAAATGGAGGTTATTGGGGACATGAATAATCCGAATATTTTCCTGGTTCAAACATCGTCCAACCATGAAATCGATCTTGTACAAGGTGGTAACAAAAGCGACACATTCCTATTTACTTCACCCTCGAAGGTCAAAAGGATTGAAAGCGGGATCGCTGGCCAAAATCTCATTGAGTTGACTGATAGGGTTCAGAGTCACGTGACCGCGGACATGGTGTTGGGAAAAATCGAATTTCAAGGACGTAACTACACAACGTTGGTCGGGGGGAAGTTTCAGCATTTTCTTGGCCGACCTAATTTTGCGGAAAGTTTTGTAGCAAATTGCGATATTGAAACGATTGATTTAAAAAATGGGCACATCGGTCAGCTGGATACTATTTTAATACCATTACAGAATTGTTCGACTCTGCCGGGTCACGTAAAAATTCATGTTCGCCCTTTTACCAGGGTAACCAATGAGCGCCCAGGGGTTTTCATCTACAGCATTCCAAGAGCCAATCAGTTCGAACCATATTTGAATGCAACGAATAATGGCGGCCAAAGGACCATTCACATTGTCGGGTCGACCAAATCAACCCATTTAATTCAACTTGAGCATCTGCCCCATGAATTTACAACTTTGAACTTTGACTCGACAGCGATGGAATATACGATTAAAGCCCTGGACCTCCACCTAGTAGTTACAATGTCAACGTTGAGTGCGTCAAAAAATATTTTCCTAGTCCTGAGCGAGCACGTTGAAATCAATTTGGAAGACAGTGACAGCTATGAGCTTAGTTTTAGGTGGAATTTAACATCCGTACCTGGGCCTAACATTTTAGGTGGGAAATACAATCGAAACAGATTTCTCATTCAAAGCAAGTACGATCGAATAAAGGGTGGCGAGGAAAACGACGTTTTTATTTTAGGACCCAATGCGCAGGTGCAGAGCCTTGAGAGCGGAGGCGGCGACGACGCGCTCGTTTTCACGGGTCAGCCAAATCATGAAGTAGTGAAACTATCAGCCAACGAGATTTCTTTTTCGATGGAAAATGACGATTTTCCATATAAAAAAACAACCCTAATTGGCCGGTTCCCCTATGTCCATGTTACGGAGCAAGATTCAATCCTCATCCCTGACCCCTGCACTACCAAGTTGATCGACGTGAGTGACCCAGACAGCTACACGGTCATCAAAATTATGGACGAGGGAAGCGGCGTAGACTCAAACTGCATCTTCGATGATTTGACTATTAAAATATCCCTAAACACTGCGAGCAACGAAATTGTGAATAAGGCCCAAAGTGGGCTTTTTCGTTTTGAAATCCCTGCTGCCCAAGAGAACACATTGGATTTTGTTATTACTAATCATTTGCCCCAAAATAGCATTAAGCCCTTCCAACAGATTTACCAACTACCACTCAGCATTTTTGACATACGCAATATTATTGCGCTCCCGAAGAATCTGTCCGTTGCCTTGGAGACCTCGGATGAGACTGTGTTTACCTTTCGGATCGACCCAGTTTGGCCAGAAGAGCTTCAGATGTCATCCACGACATGGGACGAGGACACAACCGAATCTGATTATTACGCCAATAACACGACTTTGAATGACGAGGACGATCCTATGGCCATGGCCGAAGCAGTATTTCCCTTCTACTTCCTTACCACCGACGGCTACGAGGTGACAGTAAACCACGTGGGGGGCCTCCATGCAATTACAAAATTAAATACCGAACCGGGCAATGTAAACCAAGTAATTGACCTAATTGCGGACCATACTGATCTCTGCAACCAACTAGGGATGACTCTTCTAATCACCTTAGTGAACGATGAACAGGAGCAGGAAGAGCAGGAAAAGATCATTCAAATCGGCGGGGATGACGAAATGGATCTTTTAATCAACCAAGAGAGCATTGAGAGCCATCTGGTAGGGAACTCAATGGGAAGTCAAAATACATTCTACATAACGCCCACGATCAATAATATCCCCGTCTACGTCTATCTCGTGGAACCCTATCAAGAGAATTTTCCAAGTGAAGTAGACGAGGACATGGACGACCTTGTGATGGCCGAGACCCAAAAGAATGTTATTATTTTACAAAGTTTCTACGACCAGCGCCCACAGGACGTGGACCCCATGGAATACGTCCCTTACATAAATATCCCGACGGTGGAAGAAAGTGAGGAAGATTTAATTATTACTGCTCGATACCCAAAGTTTAAGGAATTGACAGTACCAGTGGAAGCGGAGGAGTTTGACACAACTACAGATTATGTGAGCGATACAACCAAAGAGACTTCTACAGACGCCGATACTACCATAGAGACTTCTACAGATGCAATCGATACAACCATAGAGACCTCTACAGATGTAAGCGATACGACCACAGAGACCCCTACAGATTTTGAGGAACAAACTATAGTGTTTGTAGACGGGGTCTCAAGCTTCAAAAGGATGTACGTCAAGCTATATAGCATTCTCTACGAGTTCAAACACTATAGCCCCTCCGAAGACTTCTATCCTTTTTTAAATGTGTCGTCCGAACCAAGTGCTACTAGGTGGGAGCTTCGCCCGGTTAAATTCTCATTTGAAGCCCAGTTCAATAATGACGAGGAAGCGATCCCGTCAGAACGACATGGCGTAAGAACAGTATTTAATTACATGCACTTTTTTTAAAAATCGTGGGTCCATTCATGAATGCGGTTCTGCACTTATAGCGTTATAGTTGCATGTTTCTACTTAATTTGGTTTCGTTTGCTTAGAAGTCTTTAGGGATAGGAGTGGAAGACAAAGATGGCAGCATAGAACCCAATGACACCGCTGGAGATGTTGATGTCAATTTCAATTCTGGCGCAAGGCGTAGACGAAGCACGAAAGTTAACAATGGTTTTGAAACCCCTGAAGATCGCTTGGCTGCAAATTCGGTTTTCACGGATAGAAAGCCCTGGCCCAATGAACACTTGACACTCATAGCCTACGGTGATATATTGGAATACCAAATGGCGGACGTTCCACTGGAAATCAACGAAATAGAAAATTTTGACTTGGACCAGAGCTTGTACAGCTCTTCCGGGGAAGATCTTATCCTAACTAATCATCTGCAAAATCCTGGTCTTGGCCATTATTTAGGCCTCTCCAGTGATAGGGAAGGGACCCGGAGGACTACTGTGGTTTTAATCGGAATTAAAAAGGCAATGGAACAAGAAAATTTTACGATTACCTTCTCTCAGGTAAACGAAGAAGGTAAAAGAAACGAAGTGATCATTGGCTCGAATAATTTTACTGAAATACTGGTCGATGTAACAATGGCAGAAAAAACCTTGGATTTTGTAGTTTGGCGGGTTCAAATAGCAGTTTTTGCAGTATTGGCTTTGATGGCCTTTATTGGTTTGGTTAGTTTGTACAAAATTATAAAGTTGTACTGCCGTGGAAATAGAGGTCATTACCGACTGGGGAAGGTTGATTTTGCGGTTTCGGCAAAAGTTGAACTTACGGTTCTACTAACTCAAATTCATCCGGATTTTAATTTACAGAAAAATCAGTGTACCAAATTTTAAAAATATCGAAACAAACAGATCTTGAAAATAAGATCGTAGTTAATCACGTGTGATTTTGTGACAAAAAATGTTTCGTTCTTGCTTATTTCTTTTAGGTGAACTTACGTCATTTTTTCAGAATTTTCTGTTTTTTTTGGGTTTCATTATTGCATTTTCAGAAATGCATACTACTTCTTTATTAAATAACGGGTAAGGCTTATCTTATAATAGCTGGAATGTAAAGTCTAGTACGTAAATGCAAGTACTCCCTTAACGTTGAAAATTGATATTTGGAGGAATAATATGTAAAAACTCCCATAAAGTAAATAAATGCTTCTTAGAGAACATGAACGTACACCTGTCCTTTTAATTTTCGGATTTTTGAGTAGTTAAACTAGCACGTGCAGAAAAACCAGCAAAAGGCTGGTTCTCTAAAAACCTTTGACATGAAAAATACCCATTATAGGCTAACAAAAAAGTGAATACGCAATTAGTAACTACTTGAAAACCTTAACTAATGTGGTGCCTAAGTCATAACTAATGTAGAAGCAATAAATAACCATTCAAATTAGAAACAATTACAATTAAAGACAAAAACGTAGCTCGTTTCACCACAAAATTGTGACCAACAGAGGCGCCTATTGGTTTGAGCGTTTTCATTACCCTGTGCTCGATGTTTGTGCACTTATCTGGAGCGAACCAAGACTGAAGAAACTTCTGTGACTGATGATGAATATTTCCCACCAAAGTACAGAGGACGTATTCCATAACTACTCCCACAGTAATCATTATAGGAAACATAACGATGAAAATGGAATTAAAAGAGCTGTGTAGCTTAACTGCCCCAAACATTCCCAATGAATGCGTGAATATGTAAACCATAAAAAATAGGGGCAAAACAAGTTGCGAGAACATATTGTTGAACATAACGGTAAGAAGTTGAAGCCCCCTGTAAATCAAAATGGCCTCTTCTTGACAAATACGTTTATGTACACCAAAGTTACGCTGCTTTCCTTTTGCAGCGAACTGAAGCCATTGCCTGCAGCAGTCTGAATGAATTATAATGACAAGTATATACAATACAAAAAGGTAACATACCCAAACAATTCGATTAAATTCTATAAAAAAGCACATTATAATTGTGACCCAGGATTTATACTTTTCTGGAATAAAATGATGCAGATAACGATGGTGATCTGGCTAGGCAAAACAAAGGGCAGCAAATGGGAGTACCATAAATGGAGTGCCGTAGGTAAAGCCCATTATAATCAATTCACATATTCGATTCGGCTTTGGAGTATTGCGGCGGAAATACTTCCCTAGAAAATACACCGAATACTATTAATTTGCTTTTGTATTTTATAATTCTTCTTGTCTCAAAAACTATTCATTGCTTAATATTTAATTGCTTACCTTCAAATTTTGAATTGAACGTGTACAGCTGTTTGACAAAACTAATTACTTGATTTCGATCACAAAAAATTGCTATGTTCACAACAAAAGTTACGCTCGAGCATACAGTCAATAAAAGGTCAATGGTAATCCAGGTTATGTCCCAAACCTGTAGTGCTTCAATTAGACTGAAAAACAGGTTAATTTGTGGTACAAGAAATACGACCAAGTTCATGACCCAAAGAAATAGTTTGAATTTACGTTTTTGAATCCCCAATGAATTCTTTTGCTCGTCCCAGCAAAATGGAGATGCATTGATCTTTTCAGCCAAGTTGTAATAATTTTTTAGGGTGACTCGTGTTAGAGGACTAAGCATTTTGACACAGTTTGTAATGCTTTTAATAAAATTGTATGCAAATTTTTAGTGCGTAACCAGATGCGCAGTATTTGCTATAAATTGTCGAATTGAGCATACAACTTGATGCGGGTTAGAGTGAAGGAATCGCATTGGATTAAAGCTTTAGGGTGACGGTCCTACGCTACTTGTATAAGTCGAAGCTTCCTATAACTAACATAATTAACATTAATTACTTCAATCACTTTAGGACCTAAATTTACCTATACTGAGAATGTATATACGTATTAATTAAAATAATGAAAGTAATTCTTCATTGCTGATTGTCTAACTACTCACTCGTATTATTACATGGTATAAGGGAGGACCGGGTAAAAAAAACAGGCACAAGATCTTATTTAACTGAATCTGAATAAGAGCATAAAACATGAATCTAAGATACGGACACTACAAAGACATTTTTTATAATTGAAATTCTGAAAAATGTTTTCATTTACCAAAATTATTACTACAAAATTTTTAAAAAAAAGTCAAAATAATTCAAATTATATACGTCCGGGTTAAAAAACAGCAGCCACCGGGTAAAAATAACATCAGTGACCGGGTAAAAAAAACAGCAGGCACCGGTAAACTAGCCATAGATTAGTGAGCCATAGATTATTTCTATGGCTAAATGTTTCAACTGCGGTTGTTTTTTTTACCCGTAAAGTTTTGTCCTTTTTACCCAGACATAAACTATTAGCAGCACATTTTTAAAATCCCAAAAAAGAACTGTTCTGAGGTTATTTTGGCAACTAATTGTGAATTTATCGCATAGAAAATCAAATTTTGTGTTAAAACTGATCTACACTATGACTAAAGCTGAGCAGCAAGGGATCAACAGCCACACTTCGATGATGCAAATTGTGACTTGGAACGGTATATTAAGCATGCGTATTGTTTAAAATTTAAAATGCTTGCCGTTTTTTGTATAAAAAAACGAACTTATTTTTTAGAAATCATATTTTAAATTGTTTTTTAATGCTCGTTTTTTTGACGACTTGAGTTTTGAACATTATTGGAGTCAGAAGACGGTATTTAAATTTTTCCATTGCTGTTTTTTTTACCCGGTGTTTTTTTTACCCGGGCCTCCCTTATACAATACACTTCATACTTTCTACTTGATTTTGTATGTACTTATATCATACTCCATAGATGAAGATCAAACGTATCAACAATAAAAAGTGATAATTACAACGCTTTATTGTTCTGTGGTAACTTTGGCGTTCTTATCTCAAAACGAACCCAAAATGTTTAATAACCAGGCATTCCATAAGTGACTTCATGCTGCGCATTGTTTGTTAAATATGGTGTAATTAGGGGCTTGCAGAATTAACTCTTACTTGAGACACAGTTAATTATTTCGAAAGGCGTTGGGGCTCGAAATTAAATATTGGTCAATTTGGCCCAGTGCCATTATTAAAAAAGAAGCATTTCCGCTGTTTTGAAATCGAGTTCACTAATCAAACCTTAATATGTCATCACTAGCTCCTGTCTCTAATCTGTAATCTTTCTTTAGGGGCTCAAAGTTGATTTAAACCATGGCTGGCTTACATTTGGTTTAAACCGGTTCAAGCCAGTTTCGGACACTTTCTTTTTTGTGGCTTAAAGAGCTAGCTAAAAGGGCTTAAAGTGGCTCAAGGAGCAAAAAGTGTGAACCTTTAAAATAGATTAAATTCAAACTCGAATTTACGAGGCACTACCATTGGGAAGAAATCATTATTACGACTGCCATATTATAACCCACTCGTGGTATATGGCATGATTGGGCGCAGATTCATAGTTGTTTCCATTCCTTGTGGAAGCGAGCAATTTACTCTACGATTTGCCTTCATTTTGAGCTGTCATTGATTGATTTAGCTTATCGCTTTTCGTAAAAATTGTATTTAATGGCCTGAAATTTAGGCAGTTCGGTAATTAGAATAAAAGGTAGGTCCACAGACTTTGTGAACGAAACACTAAGACCTTGATTTCACTTGCGACTTTAACCATGATTAACTTTAACTATAGTTAGTTTACCCATGATTAGAGTGTGAAATCTGCACTAACCATGGGTAAAAACGATGGTTAGTGCGAATTTCACACGCTAATCATGGATAAACTAACTATAGTTAAAGTTAACCATGGATAAACCTGCAAGTGAAATCAAGGTCTAACAGTCAGTAATAATAACATTTAAAGAAATTTACTGGCGGCTCCTGTTCATTATTTAAAGGTACGACAATACAGAGTTTGTACAGCTCTTCCGGGGAAGATCTTATACTAACTAATCATCAGCAAAACCCTGGTCTTGGCTATTATTTAGGCCTGTCCAGTGATAGGGAAGTGATCCGGACTACTGTTGTTTTAATCGGAATTAAAAAGGCAATGGAACAAGAAAATTTTACGATTACCTTATCTCAGTTAAACGAAGAAGGGAAAAGAAACGATGTGACCATTGTTGCAATCAAAACCCGAAACGAATCAAGACCTAAGGTACTCCACAACCAGCACAAAGCAACCCAAAAAAACAACAAAAAAACTAAACCCTCTACCCTACGATTTACACCCACTAGAGAACCAACCTTTCGTTGCAGGAATGGTCGAGTGTTTTCCATTGACTTTTGTAATAAACCAAAAAAATAGTTATTGAAGTTAAAGTTGTTGCGTTCATTGTGAAAGAATTCACAAGGAGTTTTAATGCATTTGATTACAGGAAAGGCAATATCAGCTTAATCATATTGCATTCACGCAGTCTTACCTTTTCATTTCATTGCAGATTACATTTTCTTGATATTATTTTGATTTGCTTCCCTATGGGATTAAATTATATATAGTAACGTGTAGGCATACGCATCTAGTTTGTGAGAAATACAGAAAATTGAGTTCAAGTGAGTTCTCATTTTCATTTGGTTTGCAATTTTTTAGATTCCAATTACGCAAAAGGAAATTCTAATGTTGAACATGTAAAAATGAAAAATGGTGAGTTTTACACTATTTGTATAGTTAGGCATGTTTTAAAAGGAACAACAGTGTCATTATTCTAATATGGAATGAAATATTCTAAAGTTGGTCCAGGCGGAGGCAAGAATGCCCAAATATGTATTTAAAATTGTGTAATATGTCAATGAAAAACTACTTTTCTGTTTTTCCACGATTCATCTTTGGCTCGGTTTTGGTTTCTGTTCTAACCGTACTGAGTGACTAATCCTATTTTTCGTAATGGAACTCATTCACGATTTGACGATAATTAGGGTTCCAAACGCTTAAGTAGGCAAAGATAGAATTATCATGTACTCGTTTTTGTATCACAAAGCATTTCAAATCCTAAAACAGATGGAGTTGTACAAAAACTTGATTTTGGTGGCTTCAAAAAAACTTGTTGGAAAACATCACAATTCAAAAAAATCGACTGCAAACCAAAATGAACTTCTAAGTCTTAACCAGATTAAAAGACTAGGCAAGAGCGGTTCTGGGAAAATTGACCCTTAAAAGATGGGACCACAATTTGAAATACTTCGTGTAATAAGGTCAATCCCATACATTGGGGATCAAGTTGGAGAGTTCTATGTCATAAAAGGGATGTCTATGTTTTTGCGATTTTGTGGGAAGAAATCTGTCGTCCTTGTTTAATGCTTATTTCTTTCCGGTAAACTTAAGACATTTTTTAAATATTTTTTTCCCGGTTTTATTTTGTGTATGCAAATCGATATATAGTTTATATATTAAAAAAGGGCAAAACTTTATTTAGCAGTAGCTAGAATGTAAAACGTACAATAATCTAGTTTATAAATATATATTCCCTTAATGCTGAAAAATGACTCCTGCAGTATTGGATTGTAAATGCTCCCATATAGCAAAGAAATGTTTCTTACGAAATATAAAACTAATCATTCACCTTTAATTTTTATAGTAAATGATTAAAACCAGCTTGCCCAGCGAAACCAGCACAAGGCTATTTCCTTCTAACCGTATGACATTGAAAGTTCCAATTATGGGTTGACAGAAATAGGCATACAATTATCACGTAAGTGCCTTACGTAATGCGATGCATAATTAGTAACTAATGTAGAAGCATTAAATTAACATTCAAATTAGAAACAATTACAATTAGAGACAAAAACGTGGCTCGTTTCACAACAAAATTGTGGCCAACGTAGGCGCCCATTGGTTTGAGCGTTTTCATTACCCTCCGCTGTATTCTGCTGGAATTATCTCGAGCAAACCAAGACAGAAGAAATTTCTGTGACTGATAATGAATATTTCCCACTAAGGTACAAAGGACGTATTCCATAACTACTCCCGCAGAAATCATTATAGGAAACATAACGATGAAAATGGAATTAAAGGAGCTGTGTAGCTTAACTGCCCCGAAAATTCCGAGTGAATGAGTGAATATAAAGATTATAAAAAATAGGGGCAAAACAAGTTGCGAGAACATATTGTTGAACATAACGGTAAGAAGTTGAAGCCCCCTGTAAATCAAAATGGCCTCTTCTTGACAAATACGTTTATGTACACCAAAGTTACGCTGCTTTCCTTTTGCAGCGAACTGAAGCCATTGCCTGCAGCAGTCTGAATGAATTATAATGATAAACGTATACAATAAAAAAAGGTAACATGGGCAAACAACTCTATTGAATTCTATAAGAAAGCTCAGTAGAATTGTGGCCCAGGATTTATACTTTTCTGGAATAAAATGATGCAGGTAACGAGGATGATCTGGTTGGGCAAAACAAAGGGCAGCAAATGGGAGTATAATAAATAGATGGCCGTATGTAAAGCCCATTATAATCAATTCACATATTCTATTCGGCTTTGGACTGTTGCGGTGGAAATACTTCCCTAGAAAATACATTAAATATTATTAATTTTGTTTTTGTATTTTACAATTCTTCTTGTCGTAAAAACTATTCACTGCTTAACATTTAATTGCTTACCTTCAAATTTAGAATTGAAAGTGTAAAGCTGTTTGACAAAACTAATTACTTGATTTCGATCACGAAAAATTGCTACGTTCACAACAAAAGTTACGCTCGAGCATACAGTCAATAGAAGGTCAATGGTAATCCAGGCTATGTCCCAAACCTGAAGGGCTTCAACAAGACTGAAGAATAGGTTAACTTGTGTTACAAGAAATACAACCAAGTTCAAGACCCAAAGGAATAGTTTGAATTTACGTTTTTGTATCCCCAATGAATTCTTTTGCTCGTCCCAGCAAAATGGAGATGCATTGATCTTTTCAGCCAACTTGTAATAATTTTTAAGAGTGACTCGTGTTAGAGGGCTCAGCATTTTCACACAGTTTGAAACGCTTTTAATAAAATTGTATGCAAATTTTTAATGTGAACCAGACGCACAGTCTTAGCTATAAATTGTTTTCACCCGAACTGAGCATACAACTTGATGCAGATTAAAGTGGATGAAATCGCATTGGATTAAAGCTTTAGGCTGACGGTCCTACGCTACTTGTATAAGGCGAAGCTTCCCATAACTGACGAAATACTTGTGTAACATTAATTACTTCAATCATTTTAGGACGTAAATTTAATTATACTGACAAGGAAAGTATTAATTAAAATAATGAAAGTAATTCTTCATTCCTGATTGTCTAGCTACTTACGTCGATTATTACCTGGTATATAAGTGAGACGAAGTAAAACCCTAATATGGGGCAAACCCGATGATAGGACAAATCCGTAAATGATAGGGAAAATCTGTAGATGGGGCAAATCCGTAGATTGGGCAAATCCGTAGATGGGTCAAATCCGTAGATTGGGCAAATCCGTAGATGGGGCAAATCCGTAGATTATGGGAAAAATCCGTAGTTGGGGCAAATCCGTAGTTGGGGAAAATCCGTAGATGGAACAAATCCGTAGATTATGGGAAAAATCCGTAGTTGGGGCAAATCCGTAGTTGGGGAAAATCCGTAGATGGAACAAATCCGTAGAT
>JAQFZC010003057.1:0-20250 GCA_034695205.1 Dicyrtoma fusca
TTAAAATCCTACCGTCGAACACATGTGAATACATACGCTCCCGAAACACACAGGGGAACACCCGTCTATACCTACTTTTAGTATTGTTAGACATATTCCCATACGATAGGAGCCATACGCCATACATAGTATGCTGTTGTCAACAATTACGGATTACAGTACGAATTTGATAATGAAGTACAGCAATACATTTTTATATAATGTTTAGCAAATGGGGTGAGTCTGCCAGCAGTAACTCAGCCGTCTTTTGAACTAAGTACATCAAACTAGTAAGTAGTGTTTCGCCATCAACGTGATACAACGACCCCGCATACACCCTCAAAGGAACCAAAGATTTCATTTTCCTTTTAAAGTACGGCGAACGAAACTGTAGACTTTTTCGTTTCCAAGATCCAATCAATTTCGATGACTTCTCGTTAATGCTTCCAACAAGTGGAAAAAATGTAGCAAAAAGTAATAAATTAAATGTCATTATAACAAAAGACATAATTCGAAATGTGACCAAGCCTGGACTGACCACAATGCAGCAGTTAATGGAAATGAGGACGAGGATCACACTTTGAGCTTCAAGTATAATCCACGAGGTGACATCATTAAGGATTTTAAATTGAACCGAAAGTGCTCCATGCATTTTAAAAAAGCCTCTGAGATTTCGTAGATTCTTACGCGTGGTGTATGTTCCAGCAACGCGATTGAAACTAGTTGGCAAGGAACATACATAGATAGAAAAAGAATTAGAATTTTGAAGCATTTTCTAATTTGTTATGTAGAAAAGCAATACACATAGAATGCATAATGCTGTCGGGGTACGAAATAAAATATTTCACTTCTAATTTTGATTCCTGTGTTCTCCAGGTTGAAGTCACGTTTCCTGCTATGAAGTCTATATTATGACTTACCTCATTTCATTGAGAATTTTATTTGACAGAAAGATATTAGAGGCTCCAACTTGTCCCAGAGTAACGCTGCTGGCACCATATGACAGAACGTAATAAGATAATATAATTAAGTTTCCTAGACACTTAGCAACGGACATCCAAATAGGTTCCTCTTCCAACACTAAAAATATGTTAACTGGGTTACTAAAATTGATAACGACGACCGGAATAAGGAAAAATGTTGATAAGCTTCCATAATAAACGCAGCTTAAAATGCGCCCAATTCTACTTCCTTCAGCACAACGAACGTTTTTGCACTCTCCAGATCCAAATGAATCTAAATTAACCAATTAAAAATTATAATTTTGCTGTGCACCTACAACCTGCGGCATCTTTAACGAGCAAATAGGTGTGGAGCTTCTCTAGTATAACTTATACCTTTAGGTTTGTAAGCAACACTCGAATTATGCTACCACTTTGTATGTACATACTTACCTTCAAATAAGTCAGCGAGGGATGTGGTAGCTCTAAACAACAAAGGAATCTGATCGAGCCCCGCAGCAAAGCATAGTTGAACGCTAAGAATGACAAATGCCAGGAAGGCAAAACTAAAGAGAATGTACATGTGAAATAGTTCCATGTTTTCAAAGGTTAAGCATCTAAAGAGGTATATTGCTGTAAGCACAGCGAACAATAATATATTAAATTTCCAAAATATAATTTGGAATTTGGAATTGGAAACCCGTATGATATTTTCCTTGTCGTCCCATTTGAACGGTAGGAGATAAAAGCGCTCTCCAAATTGAAATCCTCTCTTCATGCACTTGAGTATGGTGCTGTTTAGCAACATTTTTTGGATTTTTTAAGAAAACTGGAAAAGCACGAATTTTTAAATTTCAATTCCGATGCGATGCAGTGCACTTCTCGCGTACTCTGTGCAAAATGAAAACCTTCAGCCACTTAATGACCATGTCTGGACTGACTTTTGCGAACCTAAACATTTTTCATAGCCTAAAATTGGTTCCAACGTCCAACTATTCCGATTTTTCTCAAACTGAATATAATTTAAAATGGTGTATAATGGTATCATGGTATATATAATTAGGTAGGTAATCTAAATCAAATTTTCAGAAGTTCAATAAAAGATGGTATTTTTAAGCGAATTAAGCAATTTAAAAAACCGTTTGGACAGCATTTTACAGGAAAACATAACTTTTGACAAAATTCCAAGTTTAAACCTGGTCCCAGTTATTCAATTTTAGTAATTTATCCAAACTTGAAACTTTACATGAATTTGAAATTGACATTTCAATTCAGTATTGATACGATTTATTTATTTTCATAATGATTCGAACCATCCAGTAAAGCAGTTTCTTACAACAACACAAAAGTATAAAAACTCAACGTAAAGCTTCTAATAGAGCCGGGATCTCTAACATAGCTATAGGATCTACGTATAAGTTTCTGTCTTTGAACACAGAGGGGTTTCTAATTGAGCCTCGTGTTACGAGCACAGAAGATTGATTGCACAAAAGGGTAGAGCCCGTGGTCCCTAATGTCCGAGTTGAAGGTTAACCTAAATACATACATAGAGGCCGATGGCTCTTTTTAATGCTTTACGGTATACTAACCTTGAATTCAGCCAGGGAGTGGATTCCGTAAAAAGAGCTGGTTGGTAATATTATTTTGAGTAGCTACCAAAATGACTTTATAAATTCAGAGTACTTTTATAGTAGCTCAGTTGTTAAATGATTTAACTAAAATGTAATATTCTTGGCAAAGTATAATCAATCTTTCCTGCGCATTTGTATTATTTCAAGAAGTTTCCTAGAACAAATGTGTACGGACTTTAGTATCCGTAAACTATTGCTGTCTTACCCTTCTCCTTACCGAGTAGTATATGAAATAATGATTTACGTATTATTAAATACCATTAAAGCTTGCAGTAGAACTTCCTGGCGTATTGAATCTAGTTGCTATTAGTAATTTAAACGTTTATTGGTTTTAATTGCCATTGCCTGAAGTCAGTCACTTCTACGATTTTTTTGTTAAATTTTTACCATTAAATTAAACAATTTGTAACCTTCAACGTTCGGTGCACCCAAACGAGAGAATTCAACTTTCATAAAACACGGTATAGTGTGAACGCCTTGTTGATATATTTACATACATAACCATGAATTCAGAGGGCACTGAAAAGTGGTTTTACGTTTTACTATTAGAAACTTGCACGTCTAACAAATATTGAACATTAATTACAGCTCAATAAGTCCTTTCTTCATATCACCATGGATGTAACTCATTATATTTCCTAAGTAATAATACATGCAAGTCCATGACCTGAGCTTCTAGTTCACACCCAGATTTTTTTCCACCTTGTAATTGCGGAAAAAATCATATAATTGCAATTGAGCTTTTATCTTATCTACTACAAGGCAAAAAGGTAATGGGCAGATGTAAAAGTCTGATTGCACTGATACATGGTAATATTGGCAGTCGTTAAAAGTATAGACGAATTGGCAGTTGTCGTTTTTAATACGCAATAGGACGGCAACCTATAGGCAGTCGCGCTTGCACTGGAATACATACATAGATAAGTTAAAGATGCAACCGCTTTGCATACTGCCAATCCGTCTATCTACACCAGGGTTCAGCCCTACTGACCACTACCACAATCGCTTAACAAAAAATGCTTGTCTTCAACGAATAACATGCGATTTCACGGATATACAAGAACAATCGTTAAAATTGTAAAATTCACACGTGTCGCGGAAAAAACTGTGTTGTAACTTAATTGTGTCACGCACACAGCCCCATCAAATTATAAAATACATCCGAATTAGGTACTTTTTAAATATTTTCTCACACCTTCGCGTTATTGTTGTTAAAAGTATGCACGAATTTGCGAACCAAGGCAAGGTTCTTCATGTAAATTGTCAAACAAACGATTAAAAATGTCATAGGGCTTCAGTGAATACATGTCCCTTATAGTACCATTAGTTAGTTATAATAAAGTTGCCTGTACACATTTGAACTTTCATTTTATTTTACCACGCTTTCCTTCAAAGATGATTTGATTTTGTCATGAAAAAGGAAAAAGGTAGCTACGTTAATTGAATCTCCTACAAGTCGTTTGCATCCTTAATTGAAACCATTAGTAAAGAGTTTTTAGAGCGGTAGAGTTTTTAATCCTGCACAGTTTCGAATTGCAACTCTGCTGTCAGCTTAAATTCACAATTCCTAAAGAAAATATAACAAAAACAGTATATTATTAGAAGATAGCTTTTAAACACAAGATATTTTTTAAACATGTTTAAGTGTCGCAGTTCTAATGTGTTTGGTTCCATTTTAGTTTTAATTACCCTACATTCAACTTTACCTGCGGAATCACATGGATTGAAAACGGTCTCTGAAACCACTACAATTGAGCCCGACACGGAGAAGATTACACTGGAACCGCCTTCTTCCGAAACAGAAACGACCACAACCCTACCAGACGCCTTCAAAAAGGGCGACCCACACCATTCCATAATCTTAATTTCAGAAAATGTAAGAAAAATATTTAAAATTCCATGAATTACTAATAAACGTTATTATATCACGATTATAAGTTTAATTCTACCTAAACTGTGTACTTACCTGTATTACTTCGGAAGGCCATCATACCCTCAGATTCACACGGAAAAAACGTAAGAGGAATTAGTGCCAATAACGGTGATGAACTGGATCTTGAAACATGGGTAGCACCGGCTTTTATCCGTCAAAATTACCCGTACTATTTATCCGGATACGACGACGATAACCGACCGAGTTAGTTCCTTTCAAATATCGTTAAATACAATGCAAAAACTGATTACCGAATATAAATATTGCTATGATTACATTTTCCGTGACTAATAGTTTGGATAGCTGAAGTTGGAAAATTCGACATTCGACGATTAGTAGAAGCAGGGGGAGAAGTTCTCAAAACTTTTGATAAATACGTCGAACAGGCCTTACATCGATCTATTCTAGCATTCAGAAAAAGGTAATTGTTATTGTTTATGTAGATGCACCATTTTTTCTTCAAACCCTATAATTGCGGTAAAGTTTAGAATAAATAAACTAGTTATAAATTTACATTTAATGCGTACAGACCTTCAGAATGGGGAGATTCAGTCAATGAAACAGCCATGATCTACGATTTCGACCAGTTCAACATGCTACAAATTGCACACACACCAAGTAAGCGACTATTTCTATAAGTATTAACTATGTATATTGGTTTTTATACACATAAGCATAAAATCTGTATGGACACAATTAGAAGGCTGATTTTAATATGTAATTATGTTATTCCCCAGCTGTACAATACCTTCTCGGACTGGTGAGGAAACACAAGGATCTTATTGACAAACATCTTCACATTGCACTAGCAGTTAATGGTGACTACTATTAAATTATATTCACACATAGTTTGCTGCATTTTATGTCCTGCGAAATTAGTGACTCAAAATATAATTACATTTTTACTGAATATTGACAGTGAACTACGTAGCGAACGCCTTCCTTAATTTAGTGAAACCCGTGGCAGGGAATGTAATGGATCGAGTTGAAGTCTACGGAACTAACAAAGCCAAATGGATCCCTCATATTCTCCGGCACTTCCCTCGTGATCAACTCCCCGAGTGGTACGGAGGAGCCAGTGGGTACAAACCTGTTCAAATATACGGATAAATACAAAAATATATTGAGTACAAAGTAGCATAAGATAAGGTACCTATACTTAAACTAAAACATTTATTTATAACTGGTTCACATCAGTAGTCCCACCATAGTCCCACGATAAATTAATATAATCATCTTCTACACTTTATATCAACTACAACAACAATATGTACAAAACAATAATTTAATGTAATACAAAAGAAAAATACTTCCTCAATAAAAACAAAACTTTAAATTCAAAATAAATCTAGTTTAGCATTAAATGCTTCTTTAGGTGGAAACGTGAAACGGAACAAATAAATGCAATAATAATAATATGAAAAATTGGATTGTTCGTTTCAATGTCATCACGTTGTTTACTGTATGTGTAATTATAGTTGCAATAAAAAAAAATATTGCATTTACGGGCAAGTTCAGTTAGGGCCTATTTTAACATGTTAACTGGGTGCCAGAATGGCACGCAGCCCAAGCATTTTGGCACGCAGCCTTTAAATTGGCACCCAGTGATTTGCCCCTTTTTTGATCACATTTTTTAATAAAACGCTGTAAAATTGCCCTTTTTGAGCCAAGATTTGCCCTTTTTCAAAATTCCTCCTTTGAGCCCAAAATTGCCTTTTTCTTCCATTTGGCACGCAGTTAAATTTGCTTAAAATAGGCCCTGAGTTCAGTTAGAATAGTGTAAGCAGGAACACAAAACCTCATTCGTTTGATACCAGAATCGAGAGTTTTGTTCCATCCTAATCTTGCATCTTTCAAAAAACATATTTCTCCAGAATCACAAAGGCATAAGTACTAAGTACAATGAAAAGATGTAGCTCGGTACAGAGGTACTTAAACCTCAGTTGGATAATAAACTTAAACTATTCATGTAAAATTTCTATTGACATGATACAAAATGAAGAGACCAGAAAACCTTACTTTTAGTAAGACCTTGATTTCACTTGCAACTTTAACTATTATTAACTCTAACAATAACTGTCAGCATATCAATGCAATGCAATAAGTTTGTCAAATCGCACTAACCATTATTGCATTGATATATGTAAGTCTGCTACTGCTACTGTTAACGCTAAAAAATAATAATAATAACAATGGTTAACGTTGCAAGTGAATTCAAGGTCCAATAAAATAAGGAGTAGACGTTCATTCAGATTCAGACCAGTAGACAAACAACAATTATGTACAACACAATCCATGGGAATCATTTCTTTCATAAAGTTTTCCTGTTCCTGACTTTTTTTATCCACTATCAGTCCATTTGCCAGTAATTTAGCTTTTCAGACACTCTTCGGCTCTCACTTCTCACAATAAGCGAATAACTCACCCGTCCAAAGAGCTAGGGACCATCCATTGCGAAATATTTCTACAGTATAAAGGATGGCTGCTCTCCCTTTACAATAATTACCATTTCACTTCTAGCTACTTACTATCTGTTTCTATCAGTATCTATATGATGAATGCCCTGGCAGATATAATTATGGTTACCTACATAAAAAATAGTTGATTTAAAACACAATACACATTGAGCATTGTTGCAGTTGTGCATAGTTAAACTGTTTGCCATAAAGCAAAAAACTAAAGCAGGAACTCCTTGCCTTTGCCTCTCAATTTCAATTTGCAACAATGCTATTATGTACTGATTACTGAAATAAAAAATTCAGAAAAACAAACTGAATTGAACTATCAACTGAACTGAAGACAAAAGACAATGACAGTGATGAGAAACCAGAAGAGAGCATTTAAAAACCGCGAGTGCCAGCAAAATGTTCGTCTTCGTCAATCTTCTGTCTGTTTCTGCATCTCCTTCTGTGTTTTGTAATTCACTCTCCTTCCTTCATGAGCAAACTAACTTGTTTTTCAGTGTGGAATTTTTATATAATTTTTTTTGCCAAGGTCTGACTTCCAACTTATGACTTACCTATTGTTGGTTCCCATTCCCCCATAAATCAACCGCAATGCAACTACATACGTGCTTTACATCGTCCACCTATGTGTCAATACCCAGTGCAGTGTACTTGAACTTGAGGCAACTAAAAAAATTATGTAAATTCAAAATGTAATTATTGTTGTTGAGTCAAATGTTTCATTCTTGTTGTGTATTGCGGCTGGCAGTGAAAATGTTTTAAATTCCGTTTACATCTCCAACAACTTTACACTTCCACACTATCTGTCACCGGCGAACGACGGCCTTCTCCGTACAAAATTAGTTGGCAATATTGAATTAATATTTTTAAAAGTTAATAATAATTTTTTGATATTGTAGAACTAACAACTAATAATGTCACGATTAGGAGTAACTTGTTTAGCCCTTGTAGTTCTCTGCATGGGATTTCAAAGTGTTCGACTGGAAGATGTGATCAAGGAAGATTCAGGAACTACCACAACTGCTGAAGGACTGCTGGAAGCAGCGAAAGAAGCTGCAGAAGATCAGGAAAATAGTATTATTGGAATTCAACGGTCCTTGTCTCAGTCACATATTTTAAATGTGTCTGAACCTGGCAATGTAAGCATTTCAATTCACTAGCTATTTAATAGTTAGTATATTTTAGCAGTACGATCAACGATGAAAGAATTTAACTGATGATTTTTGCGACTTTTAATTTTATCTTCATACTGCCGTTTCTTGTCAAAATGGTAATGAATTGTTTATTTTATTGTCAATTGTTATGTAAATATACAGTTTGTGGAATCACTAAACCCTGCTGTGACTAATGAGGTTGACGAGTTGGACGAGTGGGTGGCTCCATTTAACATCCCCAACGAGTACGCTTATTACTTAGCTGGACACGATGAAGAAAATCGACCAAGTACGTAATTGATTCCTGAAATATTTCTGGCAATTTCTCATACAATTACATATATACTTTCCTTATTTAAAAAGCATGGAATAACACCCTCGAGTAATATAAAATTACTCGCGAAATAGTCTACATTTAACGTTCTCATTTTATTATTGAAGGCCCTTATTTTGATTACTGTGTTTATTTACTTGTAGTTTGGACTATGGAGTTGGGAAAGTGGAATCTCCGTGCAATTTTGGAAGAAGGTGGAGACAAACTAGCAGCTTTTGACAAATACGTCCAGCAACTCGCACATCGAATGATAAAAAGTCTCAAAACAATGTAAGGCCCGCTAGCAACGGTCGTTGAGTACTTTTATGACTTAAAATTACTCTCTCTACTATTATTTAGTTACTGCTCTGTCACCTAACTGTGCCCATTAACAGTAATATAACAATGTTAAAACAGACGAATTGTAAGCTTGCAATCCAAATTCCTGACTTATCTATCAATAATGCTTAATAGCAACCAATGCAATATGCAATGTTGTAATAATACGCTTTTCTATAACTTTAATAGATCAACTCCTGACTTTCCAGTCACTGAATTAATGTACTTGGTTGACTTTGATGAGCTTCAGCTCACTCAGGTTGCACACGTTCCAAGTAAGTTCTGATAAAATTCATTCTGTTACAATTTAGAGTAGCTTGTGGGGGGGGGGGGGTGAACGTGATCGCCTAAGTAAAATACACTGTAAACACAATTAATTATCAGGACCCTAATGCCCGAAGTATAAATTAGTGCCTAATCAACTTTGAGTACCTATCTAGTGCTTGAAATAATGCTTTCAGAATAGAAAAGAAAGACTATGTTAGGAAAGTTGTTTTACAACCTTTTATATTTAAGTTAATTATTGGTCAATTAATTATTGCAGCCATTTCGTACCTCCTTAAAATCTCCAGAGAGTACAGGCATCTCCTGGATGCTCACCTTGGTGGCACAGTCATCGTCAACAGTAAGTACAAACATAATGTACATATAAATATAAATCAATTATTGTTATTTTACCTTCTATCACGTGCCGTACAATATCTTTAAGTTTGTAACTGGTGTACCTAATTAAACTAATTATATATTTGTGTGTATAGCTAATTTCGTAGCAGAAAATCTGATAAATATTCTTAGACCAGTTTTTGGACCGTTGCTAGCTAAAGTGGAAGTTTACGGGAACAACAAAGCCAGTTGGCTCCCCAAAGTTCTCAGAAAATTCCCCAGAGATCAGATCCCTGAATGGTATGGAGGTACTAAGGACTTCAAGCCAGTCAAAGTCTACGGATAGTTCCAGGATCTTCAATAAACTCGTCAGTCAGTATATAGGTAGTTATATAACTACCTAATTAGAAGCTACTTTAGTTATTCTGCGTAATTATTATTACGCTTTGAGCTGTGTTTCGATGTGATTGTATAATATTTCATACTTCTGTATACAGCTATGTACATATGTGTGTTTTGAGTGTCGTATTTCCCGTACTCGCTGAATGTAGAGCATCAGCATATTTTGCATACGTTTCTTGTATTGCGTCGAAATGTAGAAGCATCTACAGTAGATGCTATTGCTATTTATTATTTGTATTTAGAAACCATCTTACGTACCAGTTAATATGTGGGAATAAAAACAAATATGTAAGTACGAATAGTACACAAGTAATTATACAACTGTGTCTGTACGAATAAGGACTGACTCTTTCATTTCTCCTGAACTTAAATAGGCATGTGTCTCATACCCCAAGTCTCCAAGCGTATTCTGCTCAATATGCAGATCTTTAAGATGCGACATGAAGCGTAATTACAATTACACATAGGTAATATTAATATATCCGGGGTATGCGAAAATATGCGTCGAAGTAACATATATTCAATTTTTAATGACCGGAATCTACCGTTCTGGCTTCGTCTCGTCTAAACGGATTTTACCCAGCAAAGTGAGACGTATGTATGTACACTCTAGAATAGACTTCAAATTATGCATGTGCAGTTCATATTTAATGCGATTTTGAGGTAGGTATGTAGACAAATCTGTCAGCCACCCTCTATTCTATGTGAATTTGATCTTTGGAGAATTTAGTCGTCTTTAAAAGGATCGGGTATTTTGCTACAGTTGGCTAATAATGAGATTACCTCCCGTATAGCCTATAGTCTATAGCATACAGTGTTATTGGTAACTAATTTCCATTTATTTAGTATTATGTAACTAGGTAGTGCTATCTACATACATTGTTTTAACATCAAAAGCATTTAGATTTCCCCGTAGTAATATTATCAATAATTTTTTCGAATTACGTACTGCATATTTTTCATAATACATACATATATCTGTACTTTATCGTATACTATGTATAGTAACAGTCCAAAGTATTGCTTGGTCGCCATATATATTTTTAATACTACATAATTTATCCTTCACGCATTTCTTACTTACACAAATGAAGTTATTTATGCTCATTGTCAGTGTTACAATCAGACACATATTATAGACTGTGCAATGTCTGTTAAGGGGCAAAATGTGTCATATTCTATGATTTTGTATTGAATATGCCTCATTTTGCTTCTTAATAGGTGAATTATGTAATTGATATATAATAAAGCCACCTACGTGCTTTATACCATCCGAGGGCAAACTTGAGGCAGTAAACAGTAACCCCTAATCTTTTACCAATCATGGAGTTATTACTTAACACTTAAAAACCTTTACTTATCTCATATTTACTCCACTCAACAAGAAATACGCCGGAGGAAATCGCAAGTCCGACACCGAACAATTTACACGTCATAATAATATCTTTAACCACCATCGACTTCGTCATGAAGGTCTCCTCAACGTCTCCATCGTGTGCAATCCAAGGCAACGGATTCTGATTATTTCTGTACAATTTCTCCCACAAAGGAAACAAGCCAGCATGGTACATTATTCGTAACCGTTTTACGACCCTCCGATGGTACTCGTTAAGTCCACTGGTAACTCCATAGATTCTGGCCCACTTAACAGCCAGGTAGTCATCAGGCACGTGCCAATTGTGAGCCCATCTTATATTTCGATTCTCCCTAGTGATCCACGAAAGCAGTTGAAAAAGTCGACCAAAGTTGTGCTCCGTTGTAAGGAAAGCAAACTGTGTATCCATAGCTGACAGGTGGGTTTCTATTGTGAGCGTAACATTTTCAGGACGGATGACAGTCCCATTAGAGAAGAGCCATGGAGAATTGTAGGGATTTGCTTGCATCAGAATTTGACACTCGTCCACGTTTGGAATAAGGTATGAGCAGATTTCCGAGTGGGGATGATTGCTTGAACTGAAAATTTCCTGCACAGACGCAGGAATGCGTGTGAACATGACTGAATAAAATGTAAATCTTCTATCAGCCAAATCTTCCAAATGGTTCCAACTGGAATAATAGTTGGTATGGACACTGAAGTGGTTGCCACTTTTGATGACCCCTTTGTATGCAATATTCAGAACTATTCCAGCGATGATCCACGCCCCAAAGAGACTGTTCCAGAACGAGTTTGAAGAGCTCGTTATTTTAGGGCTTGCTTCAATGACACGCTGACCCAGAAGAGCCCCGTAGAATGAACAGAGAGTGGCCATAAAAGAATGGAACAGATCAAAGAGTCGCGGATTCCAATTGGCCATCGCACACACTCCTAATAATGTTAGAATGGCACATGCGCTCATGGTTGCAAGAATTCCAAGCCATACATACTTATCCAGTGGTTGCCAGTATACCTCGTAGGACGTCTCTACTTTCATAATTCCATCTGGTGTGATAAATTTAAACCTGACTTCAGATCCAACGAAATATAGGTCCATGTCTGTCATACGTCCGAAGTCAGGAAAGTACACGATGTTAGGTAAATCATGATTTCCAAATCTACCATTCGATTTAGATATTGATACCGTTAAGTTCAGATCTCCCACGATAAATCGTAGCGTCTCTTCCTCCACCGTGTATGGTCTTCTTTTGGAATCCAGTCTTATCCCCCCAAGATTCCACCCTACGTCCTTACCATAGTTGAGAGTTCTTTTGTAGAGCTCCATCATTCCATTGTGGCAAGAGCTGAAGAGACCCCTGCAACTTAATTGGTAGCCAACATCGTCGGTGTTTCTAGTTCGAACCCTTAATGCCGTCGTGACTGATGCGGTGGAACAGTACCAGCAAATGAACCAGCCACCATGATAGGTTCTCTCAAGGTCGTAGAGAAAGACGAATACAGGCGGGAGGCTCTGTTTAAACAGCCTGAAATGATTCAGTTCATTGAGTGCGTCTACAAGGAACTGGAAAATTTTAATGAGTGAAAACGTGTGCGTTTGTGCCAAGAAAATTAAGTTCTGTGGGAATCGGCCGCCGTGACCTTGCAGTAGGGTACTTTCCAAGCTCCAAGCCAACTTTATACTCGGCATGTTCATGTCCGTCCCTCCATTTTCAATTACAATTGCGGCTACTGAGCAAGGCAAACGAGGGCTGTTCTGCGGTTGAAGGTGCTCATAGTTATTTCGATTTGAGGGTCGGAATACATCAGTATTTCTGATTCTTGAAAGCACAACTGGAAAACGAAGACCAGCGTAATGCCCCACTGTCTCAGATATCTCAATAAAGTGAATTCGACAGCCAGAGTATTCGGCTGCAACGGGATCCAAATCCAGTGGGACACCCCCTCCTAACAACGGTTTACTTTGTGAACGAAGAACGCAGTTTGTTAGTAGGTAAAGAGCAGCTACCTTTAAACTGTTCTTACACATTTTCTGCATTTAATTTAAACGAGCACAAGCTTGGAGTTGAAAATATAATTTTTCTAATAAAAGGATTTTAGTTTCAAAAAACTTGCTAGACTCTTTTGCTAGACTCTGCTTCTATGTTGAAGCGTTCCGTAATCGCAAATGATTACGTTGCTGCTTTGTAAATTGTCTTTATACATTTTTCATATTTTACGGATATGGCGGATGCTTGGACGAAACAACGAGCTGAAGAGCGAAAATGTAAAAATACGGAAGCAAGTCAACTGAAATAGTCAGTGTTGCAAATAAAGCAATAAAGCACCCTACAGGTAAAGTATGACTTATGAGTACCAAGGCAATAAGGAAAATATTTAAAATTGTCTTCGAGTTGACGACAAACAAATGTTTGTGCACTGTTCAAGAAATCGACCACTGTGTCTACAGTCAGGTTCATAATTTCCTTTTGATGTCAAATAATCTTCTCTTCAAACGCAGAGCTAGAAAGCCATTGCACTGTCAATCAAACGTACACTTGCCCTCGGTTTTCGGTCTGTGCATTGCTCTGCAAACAACGTTTTGAACTTATGGCAAGTGTTTACAAGCTCTCACCACTTCTCTCACGTTCTCCATTGACTAACAGAATAGTGTGACGCGATAACACACAAAACAGCATATTTCATAATAATTTTGTATGCATACGTTACATTACGTGCATTACTCATACATATGTACAAGCCAATGATTACCTAATAGTAGGAACAGTCGTGCCAATGCCGCTTTATTATCAATTTCATTTTTGGAATGGAATCTACGTTACTTACAATTATATGGATAATTAGTTATAATAAATAGTTAATTAATTAGTTTTTAAAAATAATCATAACAGATTTCCATGAACAAGTTGCAACTGAATTTTGAAAATAAAAACTGCTCCCATCTATCTGCACCATGTGATTGTGATGCTTAAACACCTCTTGCGAATGAGTAGAACAATTCTTATTGTTCAAAATTTTCTAGTAATTTATTTAAGCTACATAGATGTTAGTTACTTTTGAGTGCTCTTGTGCGCTTTGTTATTATTCTTCTTATTTTTTCTGAATCTGGTTTTCGACTACTTGAAGTAGTCGAACTTTTCTTTCATAAGAAATTTTCCCTTGAATTACTGAAAAAGATGATCAACCGTATTACTCATTTTAATATTGAAATCATTTTACAACAAAGACGTTTCATTCTGTTTTTGAGTTTTTGACAAATAAAAGTTGAATGACACTTGGTAACTATATATTTCCCCTTACTGCTTTACACTTTAACCTCTTGAAACAATTTCTATACAGTGAAGAATCCCTGTCAGCATTGTAGTTTCAATCATAAAATTGTTCACTGTGAAGGAACTATGACCTTGAGCTCTCGTATAGATGAACGTATTTTCCTGCAAACAGTTGAACGCATGTTTAATCTCCGTTCTATCCATATGCATGCCATCAATTTTGGATGTAATTTATGGTTCTCGGAATAAAACTAGTCACAATAGTTACCATAATGCCAGCTGTGATAAACGAAGGTCACTCATTGGAGCGTCAGTAAATTAATTATCGATTGTAAACCCAAAGATTCTTGAATTTAAAATTAGTTGATAATTATTTTTAATTCTAAATGTTGAGCAATCGTTGATGTCTTTGAAAATGGAATTTGTTTTGCGGGATGGACTGTTTTTAGACTTAATTTTTTATAGTAGCAACCAATTTGAACTCTTGAAGTACGCTCAATCTAGAACGCCGTTTCCGATTCTACTGTGCCACTGAAAAATGGCAAAAACAACTGAACATTTTTTACGGAGCGCTCACACAGGGAACGATCAAAGGGGTGCTGTAATTATAAGCCAGGGTTTACATGGATTAACACACGAGCCGAGCCTAACATCATACTGAATGTGTGGTTGTAAACTTTCAAAAAGACTGTTAATCTGTTTTAACGGAACAGCAAATTGAAGGTATGTAACCTAGCTATATTTCAGGGTTTAAATTTAGGCTGTATACTATATAAGGTTACGCAAATATATACTTGCATATAGACTGACAGTTTTACCAAGTACTCATTATACAATTTAAGCAAACTAAATTCGGATTCTGATTGTCGCGTAATCAATTCTATACGTTAATGGCATTCTTTACATACATAATGTATACATACAATTTAATATTCAGGAAAATTAACGATTAGAAATCACATCTTAGTATACCCAGTACTGTGTATAATTATGATTAAGGGATAATATAATACAATAATATAACGCTTTACAAAACGTCTAACAACTGGGGCGAGTCTGCCACAAGTAGCTCAGCCGTCTTTTCAACCAAATACATCAAACTAGTACATGACGTTTCGCCATCAATTTGATACAGCGACCCAGCATACAGCCTCAGAGGAAGGAAGGATTTCATTTTCCGTTTAAAGTATCGGGAACGAAACTGTACTCTTTTCCGTGTCCACGACTCAATCAGCTTCGTGGAAGCTTTGTTAATCCTTCCAGTAATGGGAAAAAATGTAACGAAAAGAAATAAATTAAATGTCGTTGTTGCAAAAGACATTATTCGAAAGGTAACAGACCCTGAACTGACAGCCACACTGAAACTCATGCAAATGAATACAAGTATCACGGAATGGGCTTCAAGTAAGATCCAGGAAAAGATGTCATTAAACATTTTTGCTAGAATTGACAGGGAGGAATAAATCTGATAAAAACCGTACGGGTATCGTAAATGCGCACGCGTTGTGTATTCACCAGTATCGCAATCTAAGCTATTACCCAAGAAAACACAAAACAAGATTACAAAATTTTGTTGATTAAGTTGCAGTAATTTTCAAAACCTCAAAATTCCTATGAAACATTACCTCATTTCATGTAAGATTTTGTCAGCAAGAAATATTAAAGATGCTACAACTTGCCCCATTGCTACGCAGTTGACAGCATATATCATAAAAGCACAAGTCCAGAGAGTCAAGTTCGCAGTGCACTTAACCAAGACTGTCCGAAGGTTGTCGCTTTTGTACAGTATGAAAATGTTTACCGGATTACTTATGCTGAAGATAACGAATGGGATCATAAGTAAAACTCCTAAACTGTAATAGTACATAAAATCCAGAATATATGCAATTCTACGTCCTTCAGCATAACGCAATTTCCTGCATTTATTTGATCCAAACGCGTCTAAAATAACACAAAAAAGCCAATTTTTTAAAAATAAGCTTTTAATTTTTACACGATATTTAAGAAGCTTACCTACTTTCGAATAGTTCCGCAAGGGATATAATAGCTCTAACAAATATAGGGATTTGTTCAAGTCTTGTAGCAATGCAGACCTGAACACTCAGAATTAGTACAGCCATGAATGATGTGGTCAGCAGGTAGTACATTTCGAACAATTCCCAAGTTGCATGGGTCCAGCATCTAAAGATGAATATTGTGGTAAGCACAGCCGTAAATACAATGCTACTTTTCCAAAGCGTAATCTGGAATTTGGAATTAGAGACCCGCAGGAGATTTTCCTTGTCATCCCATTCGTACGGCAGGAGATAAAAACGCTGCCCAAATTGAAATCCTCGTTTTATACATTTGTGTGTGATCCTATTTAGTAGCATTTTCAGATTTGGTTTTTAAAGAAAAGTTTGACTAACAGTTTGAAATGTTTGAAACTGTATAATATAATAATGCCCAACTGACTGAGCCTTTTGCAGACTTAAGACAGAGGTACATGCATAATCAGCAATGTTTTGTGCGGATGTAACGTTTGCGAATACATACCAGGAAATTTTTAATTTGAATGAGTGACGGTTCTGACCATTTACCTAATTTTGGCATTCAATTGTATGTGTATATTCGTATATAATACGAACATTTGGAAGCAATCAGTTTCCACGAGTTCTTACATACAGTTTCTTCCACGAAAAAAAGCAATTGATATTTATTTTTTAAAACAATTTCAATAAAACGTTCCGTAACATCAGATCAAACTTTTATACTAATACAATGGACATAATTTGATGTGAGTAGAGCAGAGGTTTTGGGGGGCGAAAGGAGTTTGTTTTTGTACTGATTAAAGGGTATGGTTTTTTTTAATGTAAAAAGATAGAACTTACACAACTATCTGAGCTTGTTTTAACAAGCTCACGTCTTCCGTCGGATTCCGTTTTAACAGGCAATAACTGTGAAGTGCTGAGGGATGAAGGCGATGATCCTTTTTTCTATTGAGATAAAAATCTAATCTATTTTTGTAACAATTTGTAATCTTACTATCTTTCTCAGTCTTCACAAATTGTTAAAGAAAAGAGTAGATTCATCTTGAGGCTAGTTTTAAAAATTGATTTTGATGTAGTAAGGACTTCGTTTTTAAACAGAGAAGGTTCAAGGTCGTTTAAATCTTAAAGTAGAAAAATATTCGAGTTGCGTCTACTGAAAAAGTTTCGTGACCTTGATCACTCGGTACTTCAAGGTTATTTCCTGTTGAAGCAGGATCCAACGGAAGACTTGAGCCTGTTCAAACATGTTCAGATAGATGAGTTAAGTCCTATATATTTAACATGGGAAGAAATCATACTTCTTTATCATTACGAAAAAAACCTCCATTCGCCGACCAAAACCCCAACTGGTATCGAACGTTTTTTTCTTTCAGTAGACAATTTACTTTAGCCAAGAGCTAGCTTTAGAGCTTCCTAGCCTCTCATAACTTTCTTTAATGCATAATTTATATAAAGGCTTTTATCAAACTCGTCGATTCTTTTACTAATGCTAGTTATGGAATACGATGGTTATAATAAGAGTATTAAGAAGTTAAGCTTACTTAACATTAAATCTAGTGAAGTAATTCCTTCGAATATGAAACAAGCACTATCCTACCATCATATCACTCTATCACTGCCATAACTGCAGTGTCTTAAGTAGAGTTTTTTCGTAACTACAAAATGGCCGGTGTCCATTCAAATCTAATCTTCAAAGTGGCCAAAGTCTATCCATATTATGTTGTGCTTACAATGCAATACATCCGTTGCTCAATACGTAAGTACATATAAGTAGCTCCCTGGTTCAAACGTTCATAGTGGACAAAAACATAGGCTTAATTTATTCGTTTTTGCTTATTTTAAAGTCAGACTAGCAAAGTAACACTTGTTGTATTCTCTGGAACTATTGATGAACAATGGACTGATTACACTTAATTAACAACCAAGTATATTACGGCGATATGTTTTATATAATATTTAGCAAGTGGGGCGACTCTGCCAGAAGCAGTTCAGCTGTCTTTTCAACCAAGTACATCAAACTAGTAAATAGTGTTTCGCCATCAATTTGATACAACGACCCCGCATACACCCTCAAAGGGAGTAAGGATTTCATTTTCCTTTTAAAGTACGGCGAACGAAACTGTAGACTTCTTCGTTTCCAAGATTCAATCAATTTCGATGACTTCTTGTTAATGCTTCCAACAAGTGGAAAAAATGTAGCGAAAAGAAATAAATTAGTTATCATTATTACAAAAGACATCATTCGAAATGTTACCAAGCCTGGACTGACCACAATACAGCAGTTAACGGAAATCAGGAGGAGGATCACGCTTTGAGCTTCAAGTATAATCCACGACACGACGTCATTGAGAATTTTAAATTGAACCAAAAGTGCTCCATGCATTTTTAAAAATCCTATGGGGTTGCGCAAATTCTTGCGCGTGGTGTATGTTCCAGCAACGCGATTTAAACTATTAAGCAGTAAACCAAACCCAATGAGCATTAATGTACCAGTTTCAATATAATAGGCGCAATAATAAGACTGTATGAAAACTTACCTCATTTCATTGAGAATTTTATCTGACAGAAAGATCCAAGAGGCTCCAACCTGTCCCAGATTAACGGCGTTGGCAGCATATATCATGTACCAATAAAATAATACAAGAAAATTTGCTAGACACTTAACAATGGATATCCAAATAGGTTCCTCTTCCAACACTAAAAAAATGTTAACTGGGTTTTTAAAATTGACAACAACGGCCGGAATGAAGAAAAAGTTCCCCAAGCTTCCATAATAAACGCAATTTAAAATGAGCCCAATTCGACGTCCTTCAGCATAACGAACGCTTCTGTATTCTTCAGATCCAAATGCATCTAAATTAACAAATTAAAAATAATCATTTCTAGGTGCAAATAACATTTTGCTACGATCTGATATTGATTTTTGGAAAAACCATTGCTTCATTTTGATTTACATACACAGCCAAATCTTTGAAGACATTCCATACTAGGATTTTGTTTCCATTTTGTACTTACTTTCAAATAAATCGGCGAGGGATGTGATAGCTCTAAACAATATAGGAATCTGATCGAGTCCTACAGCAAAGCAAAGTTGAACGCTAAGGATGGCAAGTACCATAAAGGCAAAAGTAAAGAGAAAGTACATGTGAAATAGTTCCAGGTTTTCATAGGTCCAGCATCTAAAGAGATATATTGCTGTAAGCACAGCGAAAAATAATATACTAAATTTCCAAAATCTTATTTGCAATTTGGAATTGGAGACCCGTATGATATTTTCCTTGTCATCCCATTTGAACGGCAGGAGGTAGAAACGCTGTCCAAATACAAATCCTCTCTTCATGGACTTTAGTATGATGCTATTTAGCAACATTGTTTGGAATGGTGTAAGAAAACTCGGGATGACAGAATTTAAAAAATTCTACTCGTGATACTGTGTACTGTTCGTATAGTTTGTTTAGAGCAAGTTATGCATGTTATGCGGGCTGATCCTTGCGATTCATATACTTACGGAAATATAATAAAAAAGAAATATCTGTTTTCGTGATTTAGCAAAATATAGCATTTTCTTCTTGAGTAGCCAATTTAAAATCAACTCTTTCAAAGGGCTGTGGAAGGAAACATTCTAGATTTCACTAAACTATGGCCGATTTGGAAACTAAATTACCCAGAGGTAATTGGTCTGCCATGCGAAATATACATAAATTTTTATATCTTTAGAAAATTACTGTAAAGTTGAACTTTAAAAATGACTCCGGATACGTAATCATAAGTATGTGCTTTGCGCTGGAGTTTAGTGTTTCCAATTTCTACATTTTC
>JAQFZC010003058.1:0-20246 GCA_034695205.1 Dicyrtoma fusca
AATGAGGTTTGCCGTATGTACATGAGACCATTTTACATAGCAAAAGAGACACATTCGGAACACATTTCTATGTGTTACATATTTAAAAAGCCATTTCTACAACGTGGTAGTTGAAAGGACCCTAGACTACACACACCTATGAGCAACTATATAGCCAGTACTGATCCTACATAATATGAATTGGAGGTGTGTGCTCAACCGTACTGCGGCACACAGTATGATTTAGTTTGCTAAATAGTTATGAGGAATGGAGGAGATACGGCCGCCACAATGTTAGTGTTCCATTCAAGTCTCTCATATTTAAGTTTTCCTTCATTCGTTCCTGTGGCTTTGAAAAGCTTTTAAAATACAGAGTGGAGGAGTGAGGAAGAGAGATGTAAGTAACTGGCTACATACATAGGAGCTGAAATGTGTATTGTGTATACCTATGTATATGCAAGGGATGAGAGGAGATAGAGGAAGATGAATGTATTATTCAAAGAGTTGGCGAAGGCAGTGGACTAGTTAACAGTTGCTTCTTATTCTCCTTAATGTCCCGTATTATATCAAACTAGTCATCGGTTTATTGAGGGGCTTTAAAGGATACACAAGACACACACTGGCAGAGGGAAGGGAAGCACCAGACTCACAACAACTTCTGGCTTTAGACAATGCATACGGACACTGTAGACTCCAGACACCACTACCTATCCATCCATGAGATCCACTTCCATACATACCTACTGATACAATAGCTGAGAATCAAGGAATGAGTCGTCCAATATTATTATAGAGTGAGTTATAGGGAGAAGAGAGAGAGAGAGAGCCCAAGACCGAGACGGAGACCGGAAGTGTGACGTCACTTAAGTCTCAAATCCTCCAATGTACATTAAATAAATGTATCTGCATTGAATAGAATTAAGAGACGAAGGAATTGTGACTGGATTCTCCTATCCTGCCCCTGAATTCTGCACACAGCTATGCAGTATGTACATATAAGGATTAGATGGCCCTATGGAATTATGGATTTTGGATGCGGTAAAGAATAGAGATGGAAATCATGTAAGGACGTTTAGTTTCTTATTTCATCTGGAAAATATTCCAGTATAGATAGAGTATACATACATAGAAGAGTGCTGGTGCTGGTACTCTGTTTCTCTTTTTGTCTTTCTGCTCTTTCTTGCGACTATGCTATGGCATGGCTAGCAGAGCTTTGCGACTAATACTGCACCAACTTACCAGCCACCAGCTCGAGGAGTTTCAAGACCAAGACTTAATGCAAAGGACTTAGTTAGCTTTTCCTCACATCTTCTCTCCAAAGATTAAATTACAACTCCTGGCCTCTCCAAATGTATTTACGGGATGGGAGATGATGGGATATGGGTAGGTATGCCGGTAGTTGTTTTGGTTGGATTTATGAATAAGAATATCTTAGTTATCTGTGGAGTTAACTTCGGGTGTCTACTATTAGGTACTGGATTGTAGAGGGAGGGAAGAGATGAGCCCGAGACGAGATTCAGCGAACAAACCTCAATTATAAGATACACTCCCTTTAAACACTACATACCACGCTTGAAATTCAATGAATGCATTAAATCCTAACTAGTTTCCTTCCTTCAACAACAATCACACTTTTACATGCTGAATCAGAGGGTGAAGATCATCGTCAAGATCTACAATTAGATACAAAATCCGTCCATAAAAATGTCTGTTTAGTATGTAAATTCCTACGTAAAATTCGTAAAGAAAATTTCATCTCCTATTTTCTTTGTTTTCAAAAGGTCCAGTCCAGCCAAAGGTAATTATTCAATAGGATCAAAATAGAAATCAGCCGTCTGTGATTAATATTCGTGGTGATTGTTTTTTTAAGTTTATTTTTGCAATTGTTTTTCCTGTTGTTGTTGTGGAAGTTGCTGCTGCTGTGTTTTACCATAAAATTAAAGAGGAAGTAGTGTGATTGGGAACGGAAAGTACCTACATACTCTGTTTTATATTTTCTGCTTAAGTTGAAGTAAGTTAATCGCCATACGTAAATGCACTCGTATAGGAATATGTAATGTACATATGGCAGTTCAGATGATAGTCTCCTTGGCCTCTTCCGTACTCCGTAGGTCCTAGTATTGCGGCTGTGAGGAATTTTTTGGCCCAAAAAAATAGAGATAGAGAGAGAGTTAGAAAAAAAGTGGAAAGGGAAAGGATGAAAGTCATAAGATGATGAGGAAGACGGGGATTTTTAGCTTGCGTGCTGCTGAGTTGAGAATGGGTAGTTTTTGGCAAGGGAGTGAGGAGCAAATGTTGAACATCTTTTCGAACCAATGATTTTTATGATATTAAATCGTTCATAAAAATTAGGGAATGAAAAGTGGTTGGGAATGAGTTGTGGTGAAATGTGAACTGTGAGTGACAGGGAATGGGAAATGGTTATAGGGCAAAAGGGAGGGGAAAGGGAAGGGAAAGCGGAGCCGCTCTGTCTCTGGGCTACGGGGAAAGCAGTGGAGGCCTTATGGATGGGAGAGAAAGCTGGGATTATTAGGATTGGAAAAAGTAAGGATAGTCTGAAGGAAATTGTGGGACTAGTCATAGAACTCTGGGCTCTCTTTCTCCGCAGATCCATGGATCATGGAATGGACTATAAAAGAAGGAAGACAAGTTGAGAGGAAAGGACTAGATATCAGTCGAGAGAGAAAAAAAAACTATTGCAGGGAATGGAAATGGAATTCTATCTATTCTCGATTCTACCGTGTAGGATAGGATCTCCGGGTGTAAGTGCTCATGTGAAAGCTCAAGCCCAACTTTTCTTTCTCTCGTAGGTCCTCAGTGTACGTCGTTGTATAGTCCCCGACCGAAGAAGGAAGGAGAGAAAGAGAGAGAGAGAGAGAGTTGAGATGAGAGAAAAGAAAAGATGTATGTGTCTACTTGTATCAATGTGTGGGGATATGTTAGGGAATAGAAATACGAAATAGGGAGTAAATGGAATAGGTGGTCGATATGAGTTTCGTTAGTTGGTTTGTTCGTTGGTTCGTGTGTTCAGTTTGCTCGGTAGTTGGGTCCTTGGTATCGTTCGTTGGTTCGTTCGTAGGTTCTTTCGTTAGTTCGTTCGCTCGTTGGATGGATGGTTGGTTGGTTGGTTGGTTGGTTGGTTGGTGGGTTCATTCGTTTGTATATAACTATTTCTTGTTGTATTGTGACTTAAAGCTGAGGCAGTAGTGGGATAGATCGATGAAGAAGAGAAGCTAGAGTTGAGTCTGCGAGAGCGAAGGGTTTTCTTGAGAAAACACAGCGCATGGTAAGAAATACGATCAGGATAAAGTTCATCGATTTTTTCGGATTCGTCAGAGATTCGTCGATTCCTTTTTTCAGCCTGAAAGGGTTTCACCAATCCACTATTGGAAAATTCGATGAGAGCATGCGATTTTCTTTCCAATAACGCCTATTTTCTATTTCCCACCGTCTTCACTCTCCCCACTACCTATCACTGTCCTATCACGGCTACCGTCTCCTTTCTCCAACTCCCGTCGACTCACCGGTCCCACTTTTACCCACTTTTATCCCTTTTCCGTCTTCTATCGTAACTTATAGACGTCGATCCTATCCTTCCTTCTACCTTCTACCGTCTACCCCGTCCCAGCTAGCATTCCCAGCCTTTCTTCCGGAAAACTAGAGCCCATCGCACTTCTTCCTTTTTTTCTCTCCCTTATTTCTCTCTCCGTCCTCCGTCCTATCATCTCTTCCTCCTGTTCTGTTCACATTAAGCCCGGTCCTAGTGGCGGGACGACAGGGCCAGTGTGAGAGTCAGTGCGAGCGCTCTAGGCAGCCACCTCCTTGACTAGCACGACGTAGACAGTGTCTCTACTCATTCCCTGCATCTCACAGTTGATCTTTCTTCGGGAAGGAGAGGAAGCCAAACCACTATGAGTGAGTATGTCTACTGACTGGTGGCCTCCTTGAGCTCCTCAGCCTTCTGACTATGGCCTACAGAGACCCAAGAAGACTTGCCAGCAAGATGTGTGCGTCTGCCTCCTTTCCCTCTCCGCTTATTTCGCCAGCAACCTAACAACTTTTCCTTGTCTACAAAGTCCAGTTTGGAGTTTCACTGAATCATCATATTTCTTTCATTCCTTCATTCCTTCTTCCCAACTTGAACCATTTTCTCCTCCTCATTTCCTATACATTCCCTCACAATCTTTCTCTCTCTCTCTCTCTGTCTCTACCTCTATTCCATTGGTTATTACCCTTTGCTCAATTTTCTTTTTCTTTTTCCACTTCTACTAGCTCACTTTTTCTTTTTTTCCCTTCAAATCCTCTTCTCTATCTCTTTTTGGCCGACTTTTAGACTCCATCCATCTTTTCTTACGTATTTGAGCTCCTTCTCAATCTTCATTCCTTCAGGAGACTCATCTCTTCTTGGCTCTATTTTTTCACGGATAACTTTCTTAACACTTGCACTTCCTACCAGCATGGCCAAAAAGGATCCTGCCAACTTATTTTCCAATGGTTTCCCTTCATTTTTAGCTTCTAGCATTGAGCTATAGACGTATATAGTTTAGCTTTTGACTCGACTTGACTTGACTTAAAGGAGTATTAGCGATTTTAGGATATAGCAAGCAGAAAGGCTATTCACATAGTATACTATCATGCGCTGCAATCATGTTGTTGGGTGAGATACTCCATCTCTGTAAAGGGAAAAAGTATATAAAAAAATGTATGCATTTGATTTATCCAGTCTCTTGTTTCGTTTCTTCTGATTCGCCCCACCATCATTCAATCTCCATCAATTGTCCCCCCATAAAGATTCCTTGTCATTCTAGACAGACAGACACATGTGAGTTGATCACATCAGAGATCTCATTGGAGTTCAATGGCTGGTTGAGTCAAATCAACTGATCAATTGTCACTGGCGTGTTTGATACTCCATTATTGATGCTTCACAGCCTCACAGTGTACGGTGCTGCGTGTCTATAGTGTGGGTCTAGTAGTGTGTCGACTGGCTTGCCACTTGACTACTCACTACCATATGTTTCGTCAACACATCTTCGTCTCTCTCTCTGCTCAACCATGTCTAAGTCCTTCTAATCTGTCTAACCAGCCTTGAAGTACAATGTACACCACTTACAAGCATGGACGTACATACTCTCCTTCCATCCATTTGACTATCGGCATCACTACTTGACTGCCAGTGCAGTGCAGTGGGGGTAGCCTTCTTTTCTTACCTATTGCCTACACATTTATATAGTATTGATGAGTCTATTTGGAAATTACTACATCTTTATAGTGACAGCTTCATTCATCCATTCTGCTATATTCTCCTTTAGCTTAGCACTTTTGCATCTCGAGAAAGTAATTTTTTTTTGGCAATCGCTCTCAATTTTTTGTTCTTGTACGTATCTGTTCCCGTCTTTCAAAGTTTATTAATATGCTGTAGACTCTGACTCTCCTGCCAGATACATATCTGACACTCTCAGTTGATAGGATTTGTCTGATGTTGATCTGGACGGGTAAATGGTATGGAGGGCATGCAGTAATATAGGGACGTTGGGGCATCCTCATGCTGAATGCTTGATGAGATGGTCTCTGTATGTATATGACTAAGCTTCGTATTGGATTTTGGATTTGAATGAGGAAGATGCGATAAAATGGTAAAAAAAAATATAAAATAAAATAAGAGCTGTGGGAGCTAGAAAGGAGGCAGAGGATATTATTATCTGTATACTATGTAAGTATGTACGGATATGGGTGCTGGGAGGCTCCTTGCTAGGGTTTAAAGGTGGACTATATAAAATGCTGCTCTCTCTCCTCTTATGCACCGTAGTGATTCATTCATCGTCTCGTGATCTCGTATGCGACTGCGACACATTGCGGACAATTGCATATAGATTTAACTAGTGATATTTTGAGAGTAGTGTGACAATAATACACCATAAAAAAGCGAGGCTGGAACAGAAAGGGTTCGGGAGTAGTAAAAATTGTTTCAGTTATTTTTGTTTATTGTTAACAGTCCATTGATTTTGCGTGTCTGACTGCCTTATACACAGTCTTTATTGTGGAGTTGGTTCAGAACAGTACGTATACTTATACAATACATTGTACGACGAGAGAGAGAGATAGAAAAAAAATGTTTTTCACCCTCTTCATCTCGCATCACATTGGAAGCACTCGTTTTATCCAGGAGGACCCATATATCTTGATATTTGTATGAATAATAGTTTCATGGACTTCTCTTCTTAGCTGAATTCCTCCTCAAACTCAGATAAGCGCATCAAATATGAATCGAGGTTTTTTATTTTTATTTTCCACTCTTCACTCCATAACTATACTAGGAAGGATAGAGCTCAGAGCACAGCTAAAGCACGGTGCATGGCCAGAGCATGAGAAATATCATAATGGCATAATGAAATGTCATGCTTCTCTCTCTCTCTCTCTCTCTCTCTCTCCTTCTGTCTATTTATGCGAATAACAAAAGTTGAAGAGTAACAGTACCTACGGATACCTATTTGTTTAGGTTTTTTTTATTTTTTTTTACGCAATGGCTGGCTATACGCATCTGACTGGGGCATGTACACCTACCTATGGTATGGAAGGAGCTCACTCTTATGTATTATGCATACTGGGAGGCTCTCGTCCATGGTTTGCCTTTCCCTTTAGTAGCTCAGTTGCTTCTGGTGAGTGGAGTCAGGGTGGTGGTGAAGCACTGGCACTGTACTGCACTGGTCTTGTTACTCCAAGCCCATTAAACTACATCCATGTCTTAATGTCGAACTTATATCCCAGGGATTGTCTGGGGCTCTTTCACACTTTAACAATTGCAAGGATATATATTGTGTATCTTGACTGAATTACGTACTACGTTATGTTACGTTACGTCTTACGTGGTTGGGCTGAGATGAAACATGTGCAAAATGCAAAATGTGAGGCGGCCGTATGTCCAGAAGATCTGCTATGCAAGGAGTCTGTCTACATGAGCTTTGAATGGAGGCTCAAGCTGTAAAAGAGATTTTATTAGCTTCTCCATGCATATGTCGACGCATGCATGAGTGCATATATGCACTACAACTACAACTCACCACACCAACAGCTCAACTGACATAGAAGATGCGTTTCCAGTCTAACGCAGAGAGCATCCTTCAAAGGAAACACACTATACTGTCCCAACGTCTAATCCTCCTGTGAGTAAAATGCAGATGAAAGCTCCACTACAGACCATGCCAGGTGTAGGAATCTTATGCAGCCCTCCAGACCAAATGTGATTTCTCTATTTACGATCACAATTACGGTCATCAAGTGAATTAGGATCAGGTATGGATAGAATGGGCTCGTCTTCACTGCTGTTGCTGTTCTTACTCTGTCCTTGTCTCTTGGTCGTGTTCTATGAATGAATCATGCCGTTCAAATTACACATTCATCTTAAGGATCTCTGAATAGTTTATGCTCTCATGTTATTGATGGGGTTTAGTAGTAGTAATAATAATAATAATAGTACATGCTGTCCCGTCGATTTCAATGGAGGAAGGAATAATTTTTGAATTGTTCAGACTCATTTAGAGGAATTATTACTTGTACTTCTTTGACTAATCATAGAAACTTGACAAGAATATAATCATGGGAATAATTGTCTGACAAGAATGTATTGAACAGGAAAATATGCGTCAGCTAGTAGGTATGTATAAGTCTTGATTGTAATAACGGGTAAGTAGGGAAGTTAACGTAGTGATTTGACACTGATGACAAGCTACCCACTACATACCTCCCTCCACCTCCCTACCCACCTCCCCATTCCCTCTCCCTCTACAATAATAATTATTATTGCCGTCCAGACAATCTCTCATCATAAAAGACTCGAGAATGAATGAGAGAATCCATCGAGTTTGAATATTTGAATTTGATGACTGTGTAGATTTTGGAAGGCTCGTGAAATATCTATGTTATAGGCATGTTAGTCTCTCGCCTCTATAGACATTTGAGGGTATAGGGAACATCTTTGTCCAGAGCTGTATGGGAATGAAGGAGTACATATGGAAATTCCTCAATGAAATGGCTGGCTGGCTCTGTGGTGGTTGAGGAGGGCTGTCAAGTGCGAGAGGCGATGTGTCCAGAGAGCGATGGAAATACTAGATATTGGCCAGGCGGCGGGTGACTCTGGGCTGAATTGGCGGATGAGGCTCTGAATAGAGAATTGGACGCAACAATTGAGCGCTTGATTGAAAGGGATTAAAGCTGAGAGGTTGGTAATCCACATTCCTTGCAAATATGAAGGGGAGATATTAGTTTTACGGCCAATAGAAACTTGTGTAATGGCAAGACATTAAATTTTTTATCCATCGGCTGACGACCTGAACTGCACACTAGAGTCACAAGTACGATTATAGCCAAGGAATATCTCTGCTCTCTCTCAGCTCGGCTCTACATAAGTATGCATCTCAGCTCACCTACGGGTCGGTTGGTCTGTCGGTCGGTCGGTCTGTCGGTCGGTCCCAGGCCTGGGATGAAGAGCGTAAGGAAAACCTTATTACAACCCTCTCTCTCTCTCTGTCTGTCTCTCTCCTCCGTCATCCGTATGTTTCATCGCTATCTTCTCAAGCTATTAGAATATTATGAGTGAGTATTAAGTATAGGAGGGAAAGTGCCTCCAACTCCAGTCTCCCTCCAGCCCATCCATACACACACACGGACACATGTAGCCACCTAATCGTATTTGTATGCAGACAAGAACGGATTTGAGAGTCCTGTGAGGAGTAGGAGTAAAACGGTTTGTGTCATTTCTGTCTCACTTGAATCCTTTCCTCTCTGCCCATACAGATCGTTATGACTGCATCTTATGTTCCTTTACACTTTTTGTCTCCATATATTTCCCGTAGTATAGGACGAGAGTCACTACGTGCAGAAGCAACAACATAATCTCCCTAAAAAACATGGTCTTGGGAGATTCTAGTCAAAGGAATGACTTGGTGATTTTTTTTCTCTCGTCTCTTTGCCCTTTTTTTTCTCTTTCCTTCCTTCGGCTTCATCGTCCTCGTCGCCGTTTTATGTTTTCTGTGGAAGGAGAGAGAGGATGGGGGCTGTGTGGATGTGCGTTGAGATTTAAAGGGTACAGAGATAATATACGGGACTCTGGGATAAGGGAAGAATGTCATCTGTGATGTTCATTCGTATTCTTGTGAAAATTAAAGAGTTTGTTAGTCAAGTAGTATTAGCTTCAAGTGTGGGGTATCTATATATACTATACTATATAGTCTTTTTGGAATTATAATGGTTTGGTAGCTCTATGTTTTTCTGGAGGGGGAGGAGGAGGGTAAAAAAAAGCATGGAATGAGGATTTGTGTGCGATACGTGTGAAATAGGTGAGTCGACATAGAGGACATGGATCTACAGTGGTCCTGGGTGTAATAAGTCATAAAATATAGAGAAATAAGAAGTAAGAGGAAGGGTTAAGATGGATACATAAATGGATGCATGGAATGGATGGAAGTTGTGTGTGTGGATGGAGCTCCGCCATTGCAATTGGAGGTACATATCATGAGACAGATTGTACGTTGTAACGACTTGAAGATGAGGGAAAAGTAGAAAGGAAAAGACCTTTGCCAAATTGCTTTTGTCGCACAATAACTTTTTTTTTCACTCCTTGAAAATTGGTTTGTCAAATTTTATGCTGCACCATTTTTTTCATAGACCCCTATCACACCACCACCAGCAGTAGCAGCAGCAGCAGCAGCAGCAGTAACCCGCCACACCAGCTCCTATTCCTATATAGGTACTCGGTCCGCTATTTCTATTCAACACGATTTCCACCAGTTTTTTTTTCTTCTTTAGTTTTGCAAAAGACACGGGACAGAGAATGAGTGAGAGAAACGAAGGACGATTCATACAAGTAGGTAGTACCCACATACCTACCTAGGTAGGTACAGACATAATGCAAGTAGCAAATAATAGGTAGGTATTTATATCTGCCAGGAACAAGAAACGACAAAGTAGAAAGTAGAGGTCCTATATAACTAATTCCGAGTGTGTGCGTGTCTTTTTTTCTTGTGTGCCTATATGTCTGTATTTTTAGTGGATTCGTCTCTTGTGAATTTTCTTACTTTCTTCTATTTATATTGGCTGTATACTTTATACGCAGAGAGGGCCCATTTCCCCACCAATCTACATTGAGCCCTACATGTACAGTAGAGGGACGCGCGGCGTGGATGTGTGCGGATTCCTTTTGTTGTAATGTGAAGACTTAAGAGGAGGTCTCCGAAGCTGACTATGTGTCTCTCACTCTGTCTCCGACAAATTAATTTTTTTCTTCTCTTCTTCTTCCTCTTCTTCTTCTTCTTCATGTTTTAGAAGATGTAAGAACGGCTGGAAACTGGAAAGACATTGTTTCTCTGCTATGGGTTATAAATTTGTTGATTGTAAGGGAAAAAAGAATGAAATCGAGTTGAGAATGAGCTAGAGCCCAACTACTTCTTCCCCGCTTTCCTCTCCTCCTCAGTCTCCTTCATTCTGTCCCCATTTTCTATCATTTTTACTAAAAATTCATACTCTTTCCCCATATGCACGCCCATCACAGACGGACGAGGACGGAGTCACAACTGGCAAAGTACCTTCGTACATACGGTGCATTGGTGGTGTGTGTAATCTAATGTAATGGAATGGTTGTAAGCAAGCCCATGTAATTCACAACACTCACTCTTATGTACGTATACTACGTCAAGGAAAGGGTCCTGTGGCCCCACGTCGTTTCCTTTTTCTGTCACCGTACAAGCTTTCAAATAAAATGTCACACAATTTCAGGCAGAAAGCAGCTTTGAAAAAGAGTAAAATATCAGAATATAGCTTTCAAAAATAGTACTACTAGGTTTTAATCTTTTGAAAAAGTACAAAACATCGTATTTACTCACTTCAAAAAAGGTAAGAATGCCTATATTTTAGCTTTGGGAAAACAGGGCAAAAGATTGTATTAGCCTTTACAAAAAATGTAAAAATAGATTAATTTAAGCTTTTGAAAATAATGGTAAAGATGGGATTTACACATTTCAAAAAAGTCATTTCTATAGTACAGTCATACTTGAATCATGAAGGGATATATGTATATAGGTATTTACACTCGTAGCTTTGCCAGTTGCAATTGGGGTGGTAAGCATGTAGCATGGCTGGCGGCCCATGTTTGGTGATTACTGTATGTATACCTGCATGCTTTTGCTTCCCTTCCACTACTTCTCACCTCATCACCACTTGACGTGGAATCCTATCACTTGAGAACTTGAATTGACTGCATTCATCATCCCAATACAAAGTTCCTTCCTTCCTCCCATGCTTAACTCCAACTATTTATATTTAACGGCTCTTCAACTCACTCTCTCGTCTCCGTCCTTTCCTCTCCTTTACAATAACTTAAGAAGTCAACCTACTGACAGTTTTGACTTTCAACTCTGGAACAGCCTGTTCAAGGCAACTTGTTTTGGGATAGTCTTTAATCTCTGTTTATAAACAGTCTCCTTACTATAGAAGGCCCTATATATATATATGGGCTTTTACCCCCTCTATCTCCATCCCCTATATACATGGGTATATCTACTAGTAATCAAATCTTTTGACTTTGGCCAAGTTCCCCCCCCCCTCTTAGTTCCCTCCCCTCCCACTTTTCTAACTATATTGTCAGTTTGATTTTGATGTGAATGGCATGCCAGTATGTGCAGGGTCCCTTCAATTTAGGCTCAGGTTTATTAGACTTTTAACTGATCTCCTACAGTGATGGATATTATATCTGGGCTTCCTTCCATGTGCTCCAAGATCTTGTCCAGGATGATGTGATGAAGGTGGTGGTAGAGAAATAGAATTTTGGGCTATTGTTGGCCCCATTCTTTGCCGTGCCTTTTGCTGTTGGCCATTCCACGTATGTAGATGTTTCTTAGACCTGTGTGTGTGTTGACTTTGACTGCAGACAAGTGTGGTAAATAGGATAGTATGATTGAAGTTAAGGCAGCAGGGATTGAATTTAAGTGATGTTCAAAAGACATGGAGTTGGCATAGATTATCATGCCCTAACATTCCCTAACAGAGCTAAGCTCAGTGGGTAATATAATAGAAAAGTAAGAAGAGTCGATTACAAAAAATATCTAAAAAGTCCAACAATTTTTTTTAGTAAACTTTGATCTCCTATGCTATGCCCTACGCACACAGCCATGCATCTAGATTCAAAGAGGACGACTGGACTTTTTTTATATACATAGGTATGTATATACCTACCTACCTATGCTACCTAGGTATGTTCAGAAATTATATGCAAGTGAGGTAAATGCATCCCGGACGAGCAAGTATCAGTTCATATATGTTTCAATGAGAGAAAAACAGTGAGATTTTGAAGTTTTGACAGAAATCCAATTTAGGGAAATGACAGGAACTCGTCAAGTTTTTGAGACGGCCCTCAAACTCTAAACAGCATTGCATACGATAGCGTAGGTACTTACACAGTGAGTGGTGCAGTGTCTACGCAGCGTACTAGAGAATAGATCGGAAGTGAAGTAGAGCCTTTGAGGAGAGTAGTGTAAAAAAAATAAATGGGTAAAAACTACAAGAAAATATACCCAAAAAAACACCTTGCCCACCTTCAGAAACAGTTTTACTATCACTACCTAAACCTACTAGTAAGCCTGGCCTAAACACATGGGACTGGACTTGAACTTGTACGTACGATTAGTAGCTTGCACACAGTATGTACAAACTATACAGAATGGAGCATGGAACGAGTTCACTTTGAAATCTGCTATGCAGTATATCGCTAGTAACGGGGCAAAATGTTTCTAGTCCATCCAACTTAAATTATTTATTGTATACCTACGCAAAATAGGGATCTACTTTCGCCATTTTGGAGTTACAGTAGCGATCTGCAGAGATTGTGTGTGCACCTCTCTGATGATTGTTTATCTGGACGAGTCCGAAATTTTTTTACGACTGTGTGTACTACTACAGAGCAGCTTTGACTTTGGCTGAGGTGCCTTGGCTTTCAGATGGAGAGTCATCATCTCATCTCATCATCATCATCATCATCATGACGACCATCAGTGCAGTGGCTCGGCTTCATCACTCGAGACTCTAAATAACAATTAGTAAAAGTAAAACATGTTTTAGCTCCAGACTTTGCCATATACAGAGAGAGCATAGGAGTCCTAGTTTATTTTCTACCTCGTCTGCATCCATCAGGTGTTAGTTGGAAAGGTAGAAAGCAGGTACCTGGAAGATCACAAGAACTACTACTAAACGTAAACGTAACCACTCTATCACAAGAGTCTATTTTCTGTACAAATTTCAATTCATATTACTAACTATGCTTCTTACGTAGGTACGTGTGTGCCTTGTTAGTCGAGAGAGCGTGTAATTACTTGAAGCTCTTGCTTGTGACTTAACTCCACTTGCCATGAATTACATTGATTTTAATTCCTGATTCCCTTCCTTGTGCTCTCCTACTCGTTTAGAGTATAGACACTTGTACTTGGTTTGGCTTGGTTCTCTTTGCTCGGGGCATCCATCCATTCCTGCTGTCTCTCCCGCAGAAGACCACAATAATAATGGAATGAAATGCGCAATATAACAAATATGTACGTATGTAGGTACATATAGGTACATATCTTCAAGTTTCTTTTTCGTAAGTACGTAGATCGATTGAAAGAAGAATGGAAAGGAAGAAAGAAGTATGCACATACTGTGCGTAGAATGTGGGGCCTTCCAAAAATGACGTCATAGAAACAGCTTTGAAAAAAGCCAAAATTGGAATTACATTTTGAAAAAGTGAACACATAAAACATTATGTACCTACTCACTTTCAAAAAATGCAAAAATAGATTTAAACTGTTTTTCAATCAATGCAAAACATACATCTAACACACCCGTTTCAAAAAATGGTAAAATACAGATTCAAGCTTTCGGAAACGGTCCAAAACATGGTAATGTGCCTTTTCAAAAAATACCAATTATTTAAGGAAACAGAAAGGGTTGAAAAAGATGGGTTTTTTTAAAAAAGTGATTTCAAAAAAGTGATGTCTACAAAAGTCACACTTGAAAGGCCCCTGACTTCCTCCTGGAAGGGAGGGCAAAAGAGAAAGGAAGGGAGGCTGATAAACTGAAAGAACTGATAAATAAGTCAGGATGACTTGGACGGTAATGGTGTGTGTGTGTGCCTGGTATCTGTGTATAAGATATGTGATGTAATGTGAGATCGGCTGGAAGGAAAGTTGTGGAATTTCCATCCTGTATACCTTTGTCTGTCGGCCTATGTCACTCCATGCCCAAACACTCATACAAGAGAGAAGAAGGAAATGAAATGGGCGACAGGATGATGTTGTGTTTCTTTCTACTCAAGCTGTATATTAAGGACAGAGAGAGAGAGAGAGAGAGAGAGAGAGTTAGCGACGCTAGCCTTTCATTTCCATCTCCATCTCATAATCCGGCCCTTACTTGCTCCTATAGTAGAGAAAATAACATGTGCATAATGAGAAGATTCCTAAAATCGGAGATATGCCTTTGTTGTAGCTATATGTGTCTCTCTCTCTCTCTCTGTCTTTCCTTCTGCTGTGTGTGTGTATGGACAGGATGGGTCGGGGGAAATTCGCGGAGTTGAGGAGAGCTTGCAATTAAAAAGGGAATTAATTACATTTAATTATGCTATCATATACTCTATTTCTCAAAAACTTTTTGAAGAGTGCCCGTTTTTTGTTCACAATGATGACAATAGATAAAAGAAAAGGGGCTTGATACTCTGATATTGTTCCTCTCTCTCTCTCTCTCTGTCTCTGTCTCTTACTTATTCCCATTCGCCTCCATCAGATTACAAAAGGAAGAACTACTCTGGCTCTGGTCTCTCGGCCTCTTATGAATCTTCACTTCCTATCCATATCTCAAACGTACCTCCTCTACAGTGTACGGTGTACAGATAGTACACCGTCACCATCACCGTCACCTACACGGTACTATGTATGTATGTACATATAGCTACGGAGTACCGTTACCGTTACCACTACCGTTCCCGTTCCCAGACCATACATACATACATGTACTCCATCCACTTCTCCAGTGGAAAATCCAGACTTTTCTCCACAATTTCTACCCTTTACTTCCATACTCTGTCTAATCATATCACATCAACTTCACAATTGTATCCGCATACTTTCTGAGCTCCTTTAGGGGCTTTTCAAGTATGACGGAGAGCATAGACTTGGCTTTTTTTCTTAAAATGTGTGCATACTGTGTTTTTCACCTTTTCAAAAGGGTTAAATCCATTTTTGTATTTTGTATTTTTAAAAACGCTTTTATTTACATTCCTTACCAAAATTGAAATGTATTTTGGAATTGTTTTATGTACACCTTTTTGAAACGGTACTATATCTAGTTTTAGAGCTCTTCGAAAATGGTAATTTCTTGTTTTTTGACCTTTTTGAAAGTGTCAATTTCCAGTTTGGGACACTTTTGACAATGTTAAATTCTAGTTTTGCATTTTTTGAAAGTGTTTGTTACATATTTTGAGCTTTTGAAAATGCTAACTTCTATGTAGTTTTGACCTTCTTGAAAAAAGAGTTTGTAGAATAAACACATTTGTACTCCATTCATTTCTCCTGTTGGGTTCAATTTGTTAATACATGGTTTAGCATTGCTTCAAAATTTTATTAGTAAATCTATTTTCAGTATTTGTTTTATCATTATTATTTTTGGTGTAGATTTTTTGACAGCTGTTTTCAACGTCGACTCTTGTATGGGGGCATATTTGCAGGGCTCCTTACGTGTCTGCCTTGCTTTCCTCGAAATTACATAGGTACCTATGCATGGCAATGAATGTAAGGATAGTAGTAAGCAGATTCCATTTCATATCGCATTCAAGGATCCAAGTCTGAATCATTTCATTTCATTCCATCCATCGTATTGTTCTGAGTTTCTTCTTCTCTCTGTTTTATTTTTTGTCATGTGAGATCGGACTGGTTGAGTTGACTAACTCTTCTGTGCTGTACTGTACTGTGCTGTACTGTAGCTGGTTCTCTCATCATTTCCTTCCATTTCCATGTCCATGTCTACATTCTTTGTGCTAACAACACTATACTGTGTCACTCTCTCTCGCTGTTTCTCTATCTCCATGACTGTAGGTAGTGGGACTGGTGGGAAAGCCTTTGTAGTTTTTTTTAGTGACAAAGTCTTGTCGTCATTTATAAACTCTTGTCAAATTCTTTGTATCACATTAACTCGTATTGTCATGTCCTGGTGAGGACTCGAGAGTCAAATGGTTCTGTAGACGGCATAGGTTGTGTGTGTCTGTAATGTTAGGAAGTTGACACGAGTCGACAGTCAGTTAGTTGGTTGGCTTCTATTCGGATTTTTTGGACTGGAGGCCGTGGCGGACGATATGGGTGGTTGGTTCACGTCCACTTTCTTTGGTGGGTCTAGGATACTTCACCATCCAGTTTGGACAATTTCCCTCTTCTTACTTCCTCACATACTAGAGGTAGCGTGGGTTAAGAAGCATTCTGGGCTAAGTGGGTCCAGCCCGGGCCCAGCTTTAAAGCAATGCAAAATCCAGCAGCTCCTTAGTGTTATTTTTTACGCAGGTCCCAACAATCAAATTTTTTTCACCTATGTATGTTTTCAAAATGCGTAAATAGCACATTTACTTTCAAAAAAATAATAGTAATAAAAAATGTTTAGACTTTTTAAAAGTACCTAGCAAAACTGTGGTAGTTACATACACTGTTCAAAACATGGGTAGAAGCGTTATGTCAACTTTTCAAAAGTAGTAAAGCTGCAACATTTACACCTTTTGTATTTACACTTTTTCAAAAAAAGAAGCAAAACTGCCATTTACACCTTTTAAAATCAGTGAAACCGTCATTTGCACTTTTTCAAAAAATTTGTAAAAGGGATACATGCTCTTTTTAAAAAATGTGTAAAGGGGATATATGCACTTTTTCAAAAAATGTGTACAAGGTATATATGCACTTTTTCAAAGAATGCGTAAAAGTGATATTTGCACTTTTTCAAAGAATGCGTGAAAGCGATATTTGCACTTTTACAAAGAATGCGTAAAAGCGATATTTGAACATTTTCAAAAAATGTGTAAAAGGGATATTTGAACATTTTCAAAAAATGTGTAAAAGTGATATTTTCACTTTTTCAAAGAATGCGTAAAAGTGATATTTGCACTTTTTCAAAAAATGTGTAAAAGGGATATTTTCTCTTTTTCTAAACACATCTCTAAAACCAATTTTTAGAACTTAAAATGACATTAATATGTCTTTGAACTTTGGTCACAATTCACAATGCTTTTAAACGGGCACTGTACTGGACATACCCCACAATGCCCTTTCACCCACGTCATGCATGTACCTACGATCTCCCCAACCTCTGCTACGAGTGGAATTTATTTGACTTGAGACAGCTCTCCTCCTAATGGCAGAAGATGTGGAGGACACCATACCACAGATTGAGAGACAGACATGGAGATAAAGAGAAAGAGAAAGATGGAAATCGGTGGGAAATCTTAATTTGCCTAAGAGCGAGGTGAGTGAGATGGGGAATTTGCATGGGGAAAGTTGATGGACAGGGCAAGGCAGACGTACATTGCATTGTCATATTAGGGATATAGCTATCACGTAGATTTGAAGGAAGTTCCTGGGAACTGGGAATGGGGGGTCATACATCCATACATACATACCTACATACATACATTGGTAGGTACCTACGTGTAGGTAGGAGTGAAGAGTGAGTCTGTGGGCTAAATAGATGGATGTAAGTAGAAGAGGATGGTTTGTAAGTATACGTACATAATATGAAGGCACATTGGTAGTTGGTTGGAGAAATGAAGCTGGATTGCATTGGATGTGTTGTGAGCGAGGAAAGTTGGCTGATTCAGTATTATGATGGGGCTTGGTCCGTAGATGTGTGTGGACTGAATGACTAGGTACTTGGCTATGGTGGAGGGATCGAGTCAGTCATATGGGAGATGGTAAGTACGCTCTTCTGTAGTTGTAACATTTGAGCGGGTAACTTTCCTTCCTTCCTTTCCCTTCCCTTCTCTCCGTATCGGTATTCTCTCCAGTGGTTTTTTCTCTCTTTCTCTCTCTCTGTGTTTCTCTTGTGTTGCCGTGCCTTGCCTTGCCTTCCTTGCCTTGCATGCGAAGCTTTTTAATAATATATCATCTAATTTAGCACAAGGCTTTCCAATTTTTCCAACCTTTGTATTTGGCTTCCTTTTCCTTTCCACGCTTTATTATGCTACATGTTTCGATCTGTACCTCTTCTCTCTCTCTTTCTCTCTCTCTCTCAGTTCTTCCACAGTTCCACGGCACTCGCTCCGTTTCCCTTCCTCCTTCAGCACAATGTTCCGTACTCGTCGAGTTTTCTACTTTTCATTTTTTTCCCCATTCTACTCAACAAATTCTGACATCAATCTTTTACTTATAGGAATTTTTGCCCCTCTACCTATGCAACTATGTAGGGATGCCTATAGACTATATAGTGATGAAATGGTTTGATACTCTGGCAACTTTATTTGTCCTGTCCGCCATCAATTACTAAATATTGAAGGAATTTGCAGGGTTTGATGGATACAGGATATGGTGGTGATAAATCAGTGATGAATTATGGGCTGAGGAGGAGGGTCTATAGATTTCTATAAAAGGATATAATTTTTGGAGCGTGGCAGTGCAGTGTGGAGGACCATCTCTCTCACTAGTCACTAGCTGAAGGAAGGAATGGGACGACTAACAAGGGAAGAGTACTATTTTTAGGGGATCTAGAAAAATATTGATTAGGGCGGTAGTTGCTGCTAAATGCAGGATGGTTTATTATGGTAGCATATAGAACCCAGTGTGTAGAGGACCTGGAAGTTGGAGGATGTTTTACCTGTTTATTCAGTGTGTCAATATAGACATGGGCCTAGTTGCTGGAATACCTATGCTGCTATGGAGAGAGTGGATTGTTTGTAGTGTAGCTCTCTATTTATAAAAGTTGACGTCAGTTGGTAGTTGGGACGGGATGGAGCCCCGGCTTAGTTGAGCATAGACGAAATTCCCAATTGCCCCAAACGATCTCATATTATTTCCTGTCGTACTCTTTTTTTTTTTGCATATATTATTTTTTCCCTATCTCGTATCTCGTCCTCCATTTTCGGTTTGTCTACCTCCCGTCACTGCCTTCAGTCCTCCATTGCCGCATAGAAGGAGAGAGAGAGAGAGAGAAAGAGAAGTCACCGGGAAGAGTTTTACTTGTCTACCTCTCAAGCATTTGTTCCTTGCTATAGTTATAGTCTCTCTTTATCTTTGATAGGAGCCTTCCAAATATGACATGAAAACAGCTTTGCAAAAAAGGGGGCAAATAGCAATATACTGTATAAAGGGGGATGGACGAAAAAAAGCATTTTTTCAAAAATTCAAAAATAGACCTACACTTTTTGAAACCATGGAAAAAGATGGTATTTACACATTTAAAAAAAGTAATTTCTATACTATACCGTAATACTTGAAAGGCCCCGTTTTTTCATCCGGGTAGTAGATATATGTATATATAGCCCCGTCTATATACATACACACACTGCCTCCAAGTCGACTACTACCTTTATTATGAATTTATGACATTTCACTTTTTTTCCACTACGGATCATTTCTTCTATCCGATTCCATTCAATTTCATACGCCAAGTCTCGGCTCATGTCATGAATTTTCATTATAGCCTTTTTCCAGAACTTCTATCATTACGTATGCTCATGCCTACATTTTCTCCATACATTTTTTTTCTTCGCTAGCTCAGTCTCTCTCTCTCTCTCTCTCACTCTTATCTCACTCGTATAGTAGTAGTAAAGGATACGCTTCCCTACGGGCATATCGCCCATGGAAGGATCACAATTTTTATTGACAGCACGATTAATTCATATTTTACATTATTAATTGGTATCAATTTTAACAAAGGAATATATCGTTAGAGTTTAAATGTTTGTTATTATTAAATTAAAGTAAGTGAGATTTAGTTGCTTATGTAGAGTGGGGATTGGAGAACCATTTGAGCACGTCAGTGTTTCGCGTATGTTGCAACTTTACCACGTAAGCTTCTATTCTGGGCATATGTATTACATAATTGTATAATGATTACAGATACTTACGATAACGTATTATATTACCAGAGAGAGCAGAATTGCATTCAATAGTTTAATGCTTAATCGACATCTTAATGTAGAAATTATTGCTTGCATTTATAGTTAAATGTATTATACAAGAAGTAATTATTAAATAATTGCTGCTATTAAGCTACTTGTTTGA
>JAQFZC010003059.1:0-20241 GCA_034695205.1 Dicyrtoma fusca
ATTTAATACAATGAACAAAACGAACCATTCAACACAGCACAACAGAATAATTGCTAGTATAGGTATATATACGTATGTATAATGATAATCAATCATATTTTTTGTAATAATAATTATAAATACTAAATTTAAAACTCAATACATAATATATATACTTGAAGCATGAATCATCATCAATTCAGACAGATAAGACAGAAGTTTAGAGATGTACTTACATAAATTACGTATAATTATAGAATTGTAAATTTATAATTTTATAATTGCATTGTAGCCCAGTAGTTGCACTCTTGAGCTACTGTTGACTAAATACATACAATTACTATATTATATATATATTTATATTATTACAGAGTTTATTATTCATTTATTAGAGGTCGTGTGTATACTTTTTCTATGAAATTCAAATTCGATTTAAAAGTCATTTCTGTTCAAGTGTTCACATTCAATGTTTTAAGGGAAGGGATTTGGATTTTCTTTTCGGAAACTTGGAAACCATTATGGATCACCATCATCAAAAGCATGCAACAAACGCTCGGTTCGGTTTTCGGATTTTATTCGTGTCTGTCTTCAGTCGGTGCCATCTCCATAGTCACGCTTTCCAACATTAAGACGGTCAGGGGCAGAAGTTGTATTAAAACCAAGGATTCTTGCATCCACCTTTTGCATTTTACCCTTTTTACCCTTCTTTCCTTTAGCCTGCAAAAAAAAAATGGAAAGAAATGACCTCAAAAATGCGATCCAGTTTATGTAACTGTAAGTAGTACAACTGCACAAATATTTTTAGGCTAAGCGTACCTTGACTTCCTGAAAATCGTTATTACTATGACTGGTACTGACATTGGTGGGCCGACCAATGTTATCCCCATCAAAGCCTCTCAAGCTACTCGTCCCAACCACGTCCACCTCCGCCTTCTTCCCTCCATTCTTCCAGCGTGAGCGACGCTCCAAGAACTCCCGACTAAATTCCCTCGCATCTCTCCCATCCCCTAAGTACGAGCGAACATAGTCCCCCACATCGTAAGGGGATTCAACTTCCTTCAAAAATGCTACAAATGTTGGAATATCCACAGATCCACCGAGGCCCTCCACCGTGCCATAACACCAACGTGTAAATTCATCCTAAAAAAGAAACAAAGAGAAACATGAATCGCTGCAATCTTTTACTTTTAATCTTTAACTGAAACTAAGAAATAGTGAAGTCAAAAAGGTAATAATCCTAACCTGCTGAATGGCATTACTACGCTGCTGAGTCTGGGCGTGTTGTTGTTGTTGCTGTTGTTGCTGCTGCAGTTGTTGTTGTTGCAACTGTTGTTGTTGTTGCTGCTGCTGCTGCTGCTGTTGTTGCAACTGTTTTTGGGAGGGTTGGGACAATTGATCTTGGAACAATTTAAGTAATGTATCTTCAGCCTCTTTATTCCTTTTTGAAGAAGCACTATTAACACTGTTAGATCCACTCGTGTTCATGGAGGATGACTGGGATGAAGACAATCGAGGAGTTGTATTATTGCTCATGCCAGACGCGGGACTGGGACCACCCGAGTAACTATTTGGATTATTGCTTGAAGGAGATGCGGATTTACTCTGCTTCTCATTCCCACTTGTTGTACTGTTTAGTGATAGTTCGTCCCAAACACCGCCTGAAAAACAATCCAGTAAATTGTAATCCTTTGTGCTTTGCTCAAAAATAATTTTATGGTTTAAGACTAATAGTGTGTTCATAGTAGTACTTACTGTCATGCTTCAGAGCAAGTTTACAATGACTATTATTATATAACAAAACCAACATAAGAATCAATCCTACCATTAGTTTTAGTGGTAGGGTTGGGCGCATTTAAAGAAGCACGATTTGCCCACGTGAGGCTAGAATTCCAAGCCTGGTGCTGGGAGTGGTGATGGTGATGCACGGCTTGTTCGTGACGTTCTTTTTCCTGTTGCTGTATTTAAGAAAACATTAAAAATGTAAAATAAAAATTGAATAATTGAAACAAACGAAAAGACGAAAAACTTTCCTAAATAAATCTAAATGAAAAAAATATATAGTAGTAGTAGGCACCTTGTTTAGCTTAGCCTCCTCTTCCGCTTGTATTTCCGTAAGACTCTTGATGGGGACTTTCTGAGGAGCAGCGGACTGAGCCCATTTTAAACTTAGCCCACCCTTCTGAGAATGTAACTGTTGTTGACGTTGTTGTTCAGCTTGTTGTAGTTGTTTCTTGAGCATTTGCTGACGCATAATTTCCTCCTGCTGTTGTTTCAGAGCTTCCTCCTGTTGGATTTCGATGAGGGAGCGCGGTGGTGGCTGTTGCTGTTGTTTAACAGAAGAATTCTGAGATTGTTGTTGCTGCTGTTGCCAAGCAAGCCTTTCCTGTTGCTCCTTTTCCCTCTCTCTCTGTTGCTGTTGTTGTTGCTGCTGCTGCTGCTGTTGTTGTTGCTGTTGTTGTTGCATCAGCTTAGCTTGAAGTTCTTGAGCTTGTCTCTGTAATTCTCGCTGTTGTTCACGCTCCAAACGCTTTTGCTGTTCCAGGCGCTGCTGTTGCTCTAAGCGCTGCTGCTCCGCTGCTCTCTGTTGCTGTTCAAGACGCTGTTGCTCCATTTGCTGCTGCTGTTGTTGTTGCAGCCTTTGTTGTTCCAGGCGTTGCTGTTCCATCTGTTGTTGTTGCTGCTGGAGCCTTTGCTGCTGCAAAAGTTCTTGCTGACGGGCTATTTCTTTCTGACGGGCTAATTCCTGAGCTTGCTGTTGCTTTAAGTGCTCTTCTTGCTGCTTCTGCTGTTGAAGTAAGTATTGTTCCTATGTAACACAGTCAGATTTAATATGTTGAACAAATCTGTACTATTGTACTGATTTCTAATAACTAAAATTAAGCACTTCGAAACTGGGAAACCATGGAAATAATACTTTACAAAAAGTTTAATAATATTTATTAACTTTTTCAGAAAAGCCAAAACTAGAAATTAACATTTTCTAAAGCTATCGAAACTAATAACGAGCACTTTCAAAAAGGCAAAAGCTAGAAAATAACATTTTCAAAACGGTCAAAACTATAAATAAGCAATTTTAAAAGGATGTAAAACAATAAATATTGCCGTTTCGAAAAGGTTAAAATCACGAAGGAGGGAGACTGCAGACTTACCTCGAGTTTCTTTCGTTTCTTTTCCTCTTCGATTTCTTTGAGTCGTCTCGCTTCTTCGAGTCGTTTTTGAGCTTCTTGATCCGCAGCCTCCTCTTCCTCGCGCTTACGTTTCGCTTCTTCGTCCTTCTCCATTCGTATCCTTAACAACTCCTCCTCTTGCTACAAAATGAGCAAATAAAACGTTCTATTAGTCAACAGTGTCAATTACAATCAATTACTTCACACATATCATAAGACGCCAGACACAAGTATTAGTACTTTAGCAGTAATCCATAATGCAGGAAGCACACGTGCTAGAATACAAATATGCTGTATTTTAGTATTTTAGTTGTAAATGTAAAAAGCAGTTACCAGTATCTACACTGTGCATCTACAAACAGCTATAGCCAAGCTTTGACGTGATTACTAATTTGTCTACAATATCGTGATTCGTACCATTACCATTTTACGCTGCTGAAGTTTAAGCAAGTGATCCCTGTATTCCCACAATGGATTATTAGCATGTGGCATCCAGGGCATCCCTTGCTGCTGCTGTTGCTGAGGTTGCTGAGGAGGTTGTTGGAGATTGATCCCACCAGGATGAGGCTGCTGATGAGGGAGAGGTTGACCCCAACTGCCCGGGTTAGTATTCTCCATTTTGTTTCCTAAGGAGGGTTTACGCTGCTGCTGTTGCTGAGCTTGAGGGACTTGAGATTGAGATTGCTGGTGACTTTGGTGAGTATTTGCCATGCTCGTTAGCTGTTGAACTAAAGACTGGATGGGGTCTGAGGGTGGAATGGGTGATTTATTACGAATATCGACCTGCTAGGCAAATTCATCAAAAATTATAATAATTAGTACACAAGTTTGGCGATTAAAAACGGTAGAAATGAAATAAACATGTAAACAGTGTACTCACAGCTGGATTAACGTTAGCCTGTTGCATTAACGAACTAACATAATCGGCATTGGGATTCTTGGTAGGAATTTGAGGGATTTCCGGTGTTGGCTTCATCTATCAAAGAGTAAAATAATGCCATTTAGTTTTCTATTTAACCCCCCCCCCATTTGAGTTTCAAAATTTCACCGGAGTATAACTATCGCCTAAATTGTAACATACCTGCATCTGTCGCTGGAAAGCTGCCTGGATTTGTTCCATGACATTATTGCTATCAACATTGACGCCTTGACCCTTCACAAGATTGTGTAAGATCAGTTCTTGAGCAGTCATTCGTCGTTCCGGTGGAATTTGTTGGTTAGTATTAGATACTTGTTGTACTTGCCCCTGTTGCCATCCATCTATGTCTTTTCCCCGACCCAGATTGTGAGACATACTGCAATAAATTCAAAATTTAAAATTAAGTAAGTACCTACATGCCTTCAAATTAACTCAAATAAAAAGTGGGATTGAAGTAAAAATTAATGCCACTATAAACTTGAGACATACTTGATCAAAAACTGTTGGGGATGAATGTGTTGTTGGGAAGGATGAACATGTGCATGCTGTTGTTGCTGTTGATGCTGTTGTTGTTGCTGATGCTGTTGTTGCTGCTGGTGCTGTTGTTGCTGTTGGTGTTGTTGCTGCTGCTGCTGTTGGTGTTGCTGTTGCTGCTGCAAATGCTGTTGTTGTTGCTCCCTGAGAATATTTTGTTGAATCAGCTGTTGCTGTTGTTGTTGTTGTTGCTGCTGCCTTTGATGGAGCTGTGACTGGATAGTATTAGCATCTGGATGATGATCTAAGGCACTTGTTAAACTCTCCTAAAAATTACAAGAATTTTAAAAGATGATTAAACAATCATTCCAAAATTAGTTACACATATGCATCATTATTATTTGATCCTATTTATAGTAATAGTATAACTAATTTAATAAAACATGATAGAAAATTACCGTGATCGGAGGTGGTGGATTGGTTTCCGGGTGAGGAAGGAAGGGGTTGCGCTTATACAATTTACACATATCAGCCAAACTAATAAAAGTAGAATCACACTCTCGGCGAAGAAGAAGACCACCGGAGAAGTAGCCTTGGGCATACCATTGAGCCATTTCATGAGTTGCAAATGGTCCTTGAACACTTCCTTGGGGGTCACGGTACAACCACGTGTCCATTGAACTAGGGGTCACCACCGGAGCCGGAGCAGGTGGATTATTTATGGGTACTGACTGGGAGTTGTGCTGGGGTTGCTGGAGTTGCTGCTGTTGTTGTTGCTGCTGCTGCTGCTGATTCACAACGACGTTCCCTCCCTGACCCACTAACACCGGAATGCTCCCTGCAAAAGCACGAAAAACAAACAAAAATAGAATTAAATCATATGTATTTAATACGTAATGAATAGCAGTAGCTAATAAACAAAAGTGACTAACCTTGCTGTGACTTATTGGGGATTGGTACCATGTTGGGAATGGTGGGGACATTGGGCAAACTTGAACTGAGAGTGGCTGGCGATGTTCGTGAACCAGACTCCTCCTCTATTAACTTGGCTACTAAATTATCCGCTTCTTCCGTCATACTGCAATCACAATTAAAAATACACAATTTAAATCAACCGTAAAAAATAGAACTTCGGTTTGAAAGAACTAGGCTTCCATGTACTTATTATTATTACACACAGGGCCAGGCCAGATTAGCCGGCCGGTGAACGTTAAAACTTCAAAATTACGAGTGAAAGAAACTACCGATGCGATGGTCACAAAACACAACCCTGTCTATAAGAAGCCATAGATACAATATACAATCATGTTCGTATTAATGACAGCCATTCAGCCGTTGCATTGCATTGGCGTCGAAATGTCTGCCATGATTCATTCATCAATTACTTAGAAGTCCAATTTTTTAAAATCCTCCAGTGGCTAGTCACCTCCAGAACCAAAACCAATTCTTAAGACAGACTGCCCTTAATGTTGAATGTTATAAAACAAAAATCGAGTACCTAGTACCTATAATTATTATGCACCTACCGTGTTTTCTACATTAATCTTTTAAAGTACGGGAGCCTGAAGCCTGAAAAATCAAAGTGGAAAAAGGAATAGGTGGTACACGAGGCGCACTAACGTAGAAAATACGGTACTTAAAAATAAAAACGTGCCTAACTAACAAGGTTGACTAACTTTAGCTACGCTCTACACTATACTTCCCCTTACTAGTTAGCTCGTGGTTAGTACAGTTCATATAGGACTGCCTGCTGACTGGCCACTGGACTCTGGACATAGTAGCTTTAATCCAAATCAATATAATTACACAAATAACTACTACTAAAGAAAAAAAAGTACACATCTCATCCATCCATTCATTCATCATTCGTTCATTCAACAAAATCAAGGCCGAAGAACCACGCAACATCTGCCTAGCACGGTTGACGGCGACGGTGCTCGCGACTCGCGACTAACAACTAACATGACTAAAGGGACTGACTGGGGATTGCTTGCTTAGGATTCTGGGTTTATTTGTTCAGCCGGTCAGTTCATCGGACGATTAAGGATGAAACGATCGTCCACGATCAACAAACGAACTTGAATTTTAATTCCTTTCCTCATTCTCTTAAGCCCAGGATCCCGACCTACCGTAATCTTCAAAGATGAAAGAAAGAGCACTATGTTTACAATAGACACCACTCAACTGACAATAATAAAGGTACTTTACACAGTCAGTCAAGTTGATAGTCTGATTTCTGATAATTACTTAAAAATAAAATGACCTGCGGACAGTCAACAGTCACTCACAACTTAATCCCAATCAACCATTAAAAATTAACCTGGCAGTTGTTTGTTGTAAATTAGAAATTAGTACGCAATCAAATAACACATTCAACCTTAACAGACCTACAACCTAGATTTTAATTTAAACTGCGTGTCAACCGGCAGTCAAAATTCAAACTACTAACACAACCACTACCACTAGACAGTTTCAGTTTGGAGTGCCGGTAGTTTAATAATAATTAATAACCAAAAGTCAAAAGTATGCCAACAATAAAATTAAATGTTTTAATACAAACTATCAATGCCTGCCTGTAGTTTCTTATTCTTACCACGGTTGTTGTTGGTATGCGTAGGGAAATACCGGGTAATAATACGTATAGGCCATCCTTTGTACTTTGTAGTTTCTGTCTTTCACAATTTCAGATTTAGAATACGTAGTTAGGACAGAAAACAAAGCACGGCTACCAATAGCCAACCAAATAACCCTCCTTCGAACAATGTAATTTACTTTGGGCTACGCAACAATGAACTACTGACTGACGAGGACGGATGGATGATGGCGATTATCAATAATCAACTAATAATGATTAAAAATAGCGTTTAACACCAAACACAGTCACAGACAGGTCAGAGTCGAGTCGACAGTAAAAATTCAAAAACTACCAAAAATACATGCAGATATGTACACACGTACACTGCACTTTTGACTTTGAGCTAGTGTGTCTTTTGAATAATAATTAATTGGAATACAAAGTCGTTGTAAAGTGTGACGTAGAACTAGTTTTAGCCTACTTTCAACTTTATAGTTAGTAAATCTATAACTAACCAATCTTAAATGTTAAATGTTAAACTGTTTCGAAAAAAAAATATTATTTATTGTACGTGGATCCTTTCCTTGCTGGACCTTTCAATGATTTTGTTTAAACTTTCCCACCACGCTTGTCTGCTACACATTTGTCACGAAAGCAAAGTCTTGCGGTGGCCCATGTTGTTATTATGCAAATTATGTAACACAATTTGTGCTACACAAACAAGACTGGCTTTGAAGCAAAGCTATGACTTTCTACTTACTTTCAAAATTAAAGTTTTGAAACTAAATTACCAAAAAACCAACATGTACTACAACAGTCTTTAGTCCACAGAAGATTTAAAAAATAAAATAGGCTTCATAGCTCATAGTTTAGACCAAAACCAAAAGTACCTACCTAGGTACAGACTTTCGGATTGAAGCAAAACCAAAGCTTGCAAAATAATTCGCAATTATAACATGTTTTGCACTTTTTGGAGCTGTCAATTGCATACCTAGGTAATTTGAGCCATGTTTGTTATGTACCCACCCTTTTTATTATAGAAATGGACCATAGACCAGACCCGAAACAGTCAAATTACAAAACGGAGACGTAATATGTACGTATTTGGCAGATCCGCCCCCAAACGGAAGTCTAAATCTTCCTGAAGATGTGACTGACTAAGTAGTGAGCGGTATAAAAAGGTACCACAAAACTAAAACTAAAATTACCAGCTAGCAACCAGACAGGTCCAAACAACTAAAATCCAAAAGACAGCCAAAAGAATGCATTAAAACCTATTGCAGTATTTCACATTTGGAATTTGGAATAAATGCAATATGGCAATACGTATGGCTTAAAACTGCAAAGTGCAAAGATGAGCCGCAGCATCCGATTTCGATCCCTGCCTCCGAACTCCGAATCCGAATAATGCATAATGATGCAAAAAAAAGTGTAATATGTGAAAGGATAAAGGATGCATCTGTTTTAAACCTGTCCCTCGGCATCTCTATGCACCGACACTTTTTTTTTTAGATAGGAAGGTAGTTTACATCTTATAGAGCAACGTGCTTTCGTCTGTACTGAAGACTGGTATTTTTTTTTAACTAGAGCTACATACGGTACACATGTAGGTATGTACGGAGACTGAGATTTGGAGATGAGAAGAGTGTCTGTAATCTGTAAGATGTTATTGGAACTAGGTTATTGAGCTCCGGTGTTTTCTTTTTTGTCAACTCTCGATCTTGGCTAGACTTTGGACTAGACCGACAGACCGACCGACCGGCGGACCGGCTCACGAAACCTTGTAATATAATAGTTAAATAGAACACGCAGTCTACTATTTTTTTTATCGGTAGTTCTAGTTTCTAAAATTCTAGATTTGCAGAGAGAATGAGAATTCTTCTTCTGCTTACAGGATTAAAATCAAAAAGGCTATAAAAGTAATCGTAATCGGATTACCACTCCATCTGCCTTCTACTTCCACTCCACTATAACTAGAACGTTCAACGTTGAGGAAAGCTTGCATCGTTTTAAATGCAAATGTGTGCATTGATTTCCATATTTTGAGGCTTTGAGGGTTTATCGCAAAGTAACTACCTACATATCTTTTATGATTTAGAGTTTTAGCCAAAATAATTCCAAAGCCCAAAGCACACTAAAAATAAAATATAATTACGTATACTAGGTCCATAATCTTTTTTGAAAATGCTGAGGTGTGATGTGATTGTGATTTAATTATAATAATTATTGAAGTTTTGTACTGAGGCTTGGAAGATCCCTGGTTTTTCGGTTTTTGTTTAGCTTGTAACTTGTAAGTGTAGGACTAAAATGTGTAATAAAGACAAAAAATGAAGTTTCTTACCTTCTGTACTGCTCATCCTCGACGGACTTGCTACTACTATGAAGGGAAACGAGATTTTGTGTAGTAGTGGTCATAGATTTGGAAGCTCTGATTTCTATCGTATGTTGCTGGGGATGCTGTTGGTGGGGATGTTGCTGCTGTTGGATTTGTTGGAGATGGTGGATCTGGTGCTGTTGTTTGTGTTGCTGCTGTTGCTGTTGAAGGAGCTGGGAGGAGTTGACAGATGAAAGTCTTTCTGAGGAAATCAAAGCACTGAGGGGACCCAGAGCAGAGGACAGAGCTATGGAAGAGGCTGACCCGGAGGGGTGTGTGTGAGAATGGGGATGAGTGTGAGGGTTTTGGCGATCCGAGGGTTGTTGCTGCTGCTGTTGGGGATGTTTCTGGACCGGTTGCTGCTGCTGTGACGAAATACTTGAAATAATTGACGGGTCATGCACGGGGTTCAGTTTACTTTGCTGCTGCTGGAGGTGATGATGCTTATTAGGCATCCCCGCCATGACAGCTGCTTGGTGATGTAGGGAGGACTGGGGCTGTTGTTGGGAGGGGGGGAGAACAACAGACTGAGTTTGTGGTTGTTGTTGTTGCTGCTGCTGCTGTTGGGGGGACGAAGAATAAAACTTTTCCGAGGAAAATAAAGGTTCATGTCGATACGATGTGGGAGTTGTGATGGAGGAGGGCGTTGGGGGAGAAGAAGAGAGTAAATCATTCTCTGAAAGAGGCTCCACTTCTTCTTTCACTGAGGGAGGAATCACAGCTTTAATATCGTTTCTTTCCGGGGTTCGCTTTTGTACTGGAAAGTAAATATAAAGTCATTATTATAAACTGAGCAGAGAGTAGCCTAGTCCGTAAGAACTAAATCTATATAGGAATGTAAATAATTCAACATGACTGGTAAAAAAGCGGTTACCTCTTTCACTTTGAGATCCTTGGGGAGGCTCGGATTCTACTCTTGACTTGCTGTCATTTGTCTCACGTTTACTATTAATATCATAACCACTGCTTTTGTTGCCGCCAGAATTGCCGGAACTATTCATGCTATTACTATGCCGATCTTCACCGTGAAATGCTCCACTCGAGTCAAATGTTCCACTTTCTTCACATGGATTGTCTTTCGCCCTGTTCAACACAAACAATGTGAGCACAAGAATTAGAAAAATACATATACAACAGTACAAAAACATACTATAAACAATGCAGCGTAGTATTTATAGTAACAAGCTCCTGCTGTCTATAACTTTCTACTTTCTTTCAAACTTTTAACTTTGACTTGCTATGTAATAAAAATAATTATCACTCTACAGCAGGCAATAATTAACGGTTAACGTTACGACAGTATCATTTACATAAATGAATGTTTTAAGAATGAATGAGTTAAAAGAGTGGGAAAAATGAACACTGACCATTCAGGGATTGAGTCATGCCCGCCGTCCTCACTCCAGCTTTTATGAAGTCGTCTTTGCGTGGAACCCGAGGAAGATCGCGGACTCTCCTCCTCGTCCTCCCGTCTCCAACGGGATTTATTCGTTCTCCATCCCGAGTCATCCTCGTCATGGCGTCGACCACTTCCTCCGCTCCCGCCACCACCTCCGCCGCTTCCCCCACCGGCACCCCCACCACCACTGGTACTACTATAGCTCTCCCGATTCCTCCAGCTACCTCCCCGGGGCGCCCCTTCGTCCGTTGGTGACGGTCCCGGGCCACTCATTACCCCATTCCGCTCAGTCCAAACTCTCTCATGCGCGCTCTGGAGATTTTCAAAAATACAATGCACAAAAGTTAAAAATGCTTTATTTTAGTGAACACATTCACATAACTAACTTTGGTGTCTAAATTATTGACAGTTACCTGCGAACGTTCAAAGCCCCTGGGTCTATTAAAAGGTCTATCTTCTTCCTCATGGGGTCTTGAGTAATAACTGCCACTCCCAGTGGTTCCTCCACCTCGTCCACGGCCACGTCCCCTCTCAATGCCACTCCCTCTTCCACGGGAAGAATACCCACCTCGTCCGACCGGGGCGGGACCCGTCCCTCCACCACCTTGCCTCGATGATTCCGGTTGTGCGATATGCCAGATACGCTAAACACAAAGAACAAGGAACAATACAGAATAAGACGATACAATAGGTAGGTACATGGATCCCATTAGTGGTAGTAATAAACGAAGATCAGGTTCTTACAATTTCATCTTCGGAAGCTTGTGAGAACGCCATAGGAGGTTGCATTTTTTCAACAAAAAGTGTACCAAAGGTGGGTAAGTAGAGTGGCGGCGGAAGGTTTTTGTCGTAGAGAGCCAACATCTCCTCCCGACTGTACCTATGTTCCGACGGCTTAAATTTGTTAGGATTGGACAGACTACTCGGCGGTGTAGTTCCTCTCCCTTCCTTCTGCTGCTGCTGCGATGATGACGAAGACTGGGAAATACTATGATATTGTGACGAGGAGGATGACGAGTGCTGCTGCTGATGATACTGATGAGAGGACGAGGATGAATTCAATACCGACGAGAAAGGACCATGTGAAGCACCACCCATTGAACTATTACTCACACTTCGATCACCCAGTCCACCGCCGCCTCCCCCTCCACCCGAACCCGTACTCCATCCTCCAGGACCTCCACCTCCGCCCTGAAGAAGCACACAATTATTACTTTTACGAATCTAAAATTAATTATTATACAATAATTTTTGTACTGGAACTGCAATATGACTTACCACTCCGCCGTGACTGTTCCCTCCAATTGACCCGACTCCGCCTCCACTCCCCCCACCAGTACCGGTCCCCGTGTCAGATGAAAGAGCACGGAGCCAGTCTGGTCCGAATTTTAAAGAAGCATCTCCAATCTTTGTTTGCATCGGCATTGGCGACATGCTAAGTTACATACAAAAAAACAAACAAATATTTACATCAATTAGACTTGTGTATTAAATATTAAAGCTAAAACACTGTGACTGTGTAAGTGTAAGTATGCACATAATAATTATTAGCCTTACAACTTAAATTAACACTATTATAGGTACATAGTTACTAGTTTACACACAAAGCATTGTTCGCCTACTAACTACTGAGCCAATTCAAACAAAGGATTAAGAACCACAATAAATTAATTACTTCTACTTACTTACTTGACTAATATTTGCTAACTTTAAGCAAATGGTTTTGTTTATTAGTATGTAGTTCGTAGTTCGGTTAGTGAATTACAGTCTACAGTAGTAATAGTTTCGGTTTGATAGCTTTTATTTCTATGGGTATAAAATTATTAATAGTGCTAACGTCATATAATCGTTAATGACGTTAATCAACAATATAACTTAATGTACAGTTGACACTGCACTGTTGACAGTATGTACACCTATTTTCTGGATTAACAATTAATGCACAAACTGACAAACAATACTTTAATTATGTTTCATGTCAATGTATGAAATCAAATTATAATTCTGTACTGAATAGCTCGAAACGAATAAACGAAATCGAAGCAACAAGCAAGCAAAAGCAAAAAGCAACCGAAATCAAGATATAAAACCTGAGATAAGATAACCAGAAACCAGAACAAAACACTAAACAGTTCTATAAAAATATAATCCTCAATAATTTCTGTCTGCCTGTTGTATTTGTATGTATCTGTCTCCGTCGGTTGAAGTTGAGAGCTAACAGCTGACCTGACTCAGGCTTTCTGCTTTGTTTGGTTTGGTCTTTGGTTATACACATTATTATGAATAATTATTATGATAATGATTACAGAAATAATATTATTATTTTTGTACTAGTACTTTTTTATCGTTTGACTGCTCAGTTTTGATTTTGTTTACAAAATGTTTGAATAATTATTATTATCGTAATCGAACATTGCATTGTCAACTCAAAGACATAACAACAATCAACAATGTTTTCATTCGATCTCAAGATACCTGCCTCTGCCTCCACACAGTCCATACACAACACACTTCTTCTTCCTGTTCTCAATATTTACGGCTTAACTTCTGTTTGTGTTAAATAGGTTGCCACAATCTATATTATTTGTTTTTCTTTTTTTTTAGATTATTACATGACACGGATAAGTACAGGTGAATTACTGACACAATCACTACCAACATTGGCTGCTAATGGATTGCAGGTACCTTCACTATATCTATACATAATTTACTAATTCTAACGAAGCGAAGTATCGAATAGCAATAACTCGTAATAATAAGATTTGTAATCGATGTCTCATCACTTATACAAAAATGTCCACGCCAGTAAGTGACTCATGCCTACTTTCAAGGTTTAGTTCAAGTTATAAGTAAAAAAGAAGATGTAAGAACTTCTTAAAAGGTTGTTGTACCTAGATATAAGGAGAAGGACCAACGATTCATTAAAGTGATTTACAGTAACTTGTAATTTATAAAATTAAAATCGTTAATGTAGAAATTAGTAGATAGTGGAACGAAAAGGTAAATTATTTAAGCGTTTGAAACCATGCTTTCCTCCACCGCATCGTGATTGCCAGTCAGCCTATCCCACCAACAGTGAAGAGCTTAAATAATTTTTAAATGCTGAAGCGCACAAAATAATTTCAATTCAAGCACACATTACACATCTGTCGTAATTATGTACTCCCACCACACAGACCATGTGGAACTGGATCGGCATTCGGCATCGAAACACTAAAAGACTAACAAAGATGCGGCCAAAAGCAAAGCAAAGTGTGACAAAATTGTTAGGCATGCAATTTTTTTTTGCATTTGACCATTTTTTGCTGTAACGTGTTCGGCCTAGGGGTTGGAAAAATGCACTTTCAAGCTTAGTTAGTTCATACTTACAGGATGAGTCATAAATTGTAATTAGCACAAAAATTCCATTAACTATGAACTAGTTCCTATGCACTAGTCACTTGCGATACATACAACATATATGACTGTGACACAAGAGGCATAATTAATTTACGAACTTATAATACAACAAGGAACAAGTAGGAGCAATAAAATTGTTAATTTCAATTACCTTTTACTTGGCATAATTGTTCCACCAGCTGATCTAATCAAAATGATTTCCACCCCCCTTGCGACGTGTTCTTGGGTTAAATTATGGCTTTGCTATTTAAAGTACAGGTGCTTGATACTGCAGTTTGTAATGATGAATGATGATTTTTCCTTCTGAGTTGATATTTACTATTGATTGATTGTAACTGGTGACTGGTACTGGTATTTAGAAATTATAAATTAAAAATGTGTTATATTTTAAATTAAATCGTTCTTTTTAAGTGTAATTTGTAATTACAAAACTAGGTTGTAGATATCTGGTAATCTGGTTGCTGGTTCTGGTTCTGGTTGTTTTCGTTTCACTTCAAAACTTCAAACTTCACACAATGAGAAATCAGTATTTCAAATTTCCAATTTCAACTTCAAACTTTAATAATGTAGGTACGTTTTTTTTTTATATTATTCTGGAATTTTGGATTAATTTGTGATCTGGTTTATTATGGAACGCACACGCAGGCTGTAACTGTAGACTGTCAACTGTAGGCTCTTCACTTCGCTCTATTTCCCCTTTCACTTTCAACATATGAAACTGTCTCTTCCCCTTCCTTGCTGGAGCTCAAGTCTCGACTGGCTCTGAATGATGAATGATGACTGCTGACTGACTGACCGTGGACACTATGGTCACTTGGCCCTGGTCTGATTCTGATTCACAGAATTATTAATAAGAAGATACTGGGCAGAGCGTCTCTCTTGTCTTCCTGTTCTGACTTGAATATATTTGAATGCTGGGCTTTGCCTTCGGCCGCACACCGTAACTTGCATAAAATCTAATTAAATGAGTCGACAAACAAAACATGAAGAACATTAGAACATATTCAACATTATATGAGCAAGTATTACCTTACCTACAATTACAATCAATAATAAATTAGAAATTAGTACGAACCAGGTGGTACCTTCAACGTTGGACGTTGCATGGCGTTCATAGCTTTATTATCACGTTGCCATTAATAAATTATAAATAAACAACAAACGTGGAACTCAAGGAATGCAAGATGTGGAAGGGTAAAAATACAAAATACATATTGCATACACAAAGTCTGTCCATCAATAGTTGAGATAATCTGTACAACACGCAGTTAGATAATATTTCACACACATGCTCTTCACACCATCAACCATCAGGCATTTAGAAAGGGCCACAAAAATCCATTCAACATCCAAAAGCCACCAACCAAAGTTCAACATGAAAGATGAAAGAATAGGTAAATCAAACTTACAATTTTTTTTACAACACAATACGACTGACGACGATGAGGATGCTGAGATTTGCAAGAGTAATCTCCAACAAACTTGATTTTCGTTAATAATATTCCTCCACTTCCACTCTGATTCTGATCAACAACCACCATCAATTGAGTGCACTGCAGAGACTGCAAATGCAAAAATGAAAATGACTCTGGCCACTGGCACTCTCACTGGCACTGGTTCTGGTTTATGGTGACGAACGACGACTGGCTGGTACTGGTGACTGGACACCGACCGTGACCGTTTTTACATGAAGAATCTGGGCAATGGGTTCTGGTTCTGGTTCGGGTACTGCAAAAATGTGGAGCAAAACAAAGCAAAAATATTTTAATTTCCAATTTACTTTCAACTTATACCATACACCAACACCAACCAACACCATAAGAAATTACCACTGAAAAATCTACGAACGCCAACGTTCCAAGGCTCATTGGATTTGTATGAAACTCTAGGATTTTTTGGTCTTTGTATTTTTGATTTTTTTTTTAAATCGTAATAATTGTAATTAAGAGAATGAACGAGGAAACAAAATGCTGTAAAGCTGTCTCACTGACTGTATAGTAAGCTGGTGTAGTTAATGATGATGAGATGATAGCAATATCGAAGATTGTTGAGTCTTTTTTGGAGTTCTTTTTGCTCGAGGAATCTCTCTCTCTCTCTCACTCTGTGAATGCAATGCAATGCTGCTGGCTGGCTGCTGGTTGCTGGTTTCTGGTGCTGAAGAGATGACGAGAAATTGTAGAATTATAATTCCTTTACTTTTTTTTTTTATCATTTACTTTTGGCTATGCTAATGCAAAGTCTCCTATACTACGCTACACTCTTTAGTCTCTATCCAAATATGGCAGGCCACGGAAACCCGGAGGCGAGAGCAACTGCCTTCCAAATGGCCCCCAACATTTTCTACGAGTCTTTTTTGTAGCAGCGAGAGCGACCTCATCAGTCGATGGAATCACGGGGATTTGGCCCACCTTTTGGTGAAACATAATAGAACGAAATCGTCCCAGAAGAAAGGTAGCAGTTGGAGGGGCGCTGAGACGGGGAAACTGCCCCACTTCTTATGAAACGTCTCCGTCGAGATTCTGTACTATTTTTGAGAGGAACTCCCTCGAGGCGGGGACTCGCGAGGTTTAGCGGGTATTCTTGCGATTCTAGCCTCAGCCGTTTCGGGGGCTTTTTTTTACGTCTTGTAAACAGTGCTGGCGGAAGACTGAACACGTTGTCGGTCGGTCGGTCGGTCGGTCGGGCTGCTTGCTTAGTAGTGCTTTCTGCAGTTAGCAGTTTTAGTTGTGAGGGATAAGCACCCCTTTGGGTCTGTCTGTCCGTCTGCCATGCCACTGCACTGCACTGTGCTGTGCTGTGTGGGGCTGTGCATAAATGACGGTAACGTTCCCAAATGAGGGAGAGTTTTTCTTTTTTTTAGAGAGCTACAATTAGGGGGGAGGGATATTCAGTTTTTGAAAATGCACACGTCTTTAACGCGCAATAGTTAGTGCTGGCTACTAGCTCGAGCTCTGGCCTGGTGAAGAGTGAAGAGTGCAGAAGCTATGCTTTGGAACTTCCCAAATATGACGTTAAGTGGTTGGGGTAGGAGCATGTCTGAACAAAGTCAACTTTTTAAAAAGTTCAAAAAGACGCAATGCGGATTTTTAAAAAAGAAAAAACTACAACCCTACAACTACATACAATCTAAATTTCAAAATTATACCTGTCAAAAATGTGACATTTGACAGTTTAGAATTTTTTAAATTTTATATCCATGAAGGCCGACGGAACCCTTTCGCCTTGTGCTGAGGAGACGTTCATAACTTATGTGGACCTTTCCAGTTTTTCCAGTTTCCCCTGTCGTAAAATAGTAATAATTGACAATTGTAACAAATAAATTACAGTAGCAGTGATCCCAGATTTAATGACAGGCGGCACGCGTCCAAGACAGAAACAATTGATGGTTGTGGAAAAGAACAAAATCGTAATTTTGTGGTCCCAGTATTGTTGGGATGTGATTAGAGCTTTAAAATTGTGATGAATAGTTTTTGAAAAAATGGAGTTACAAAACTATCACAATAACAATCACTAAAATGTAAATTTATTGTGAAACCACTGATAGGTACAATACATTTTAAATTCGTTTTTTTCCCGTTTCTTCTCATTTTGTAAGTGTAAGGGCAAAAATAATTTAAGTCCAACGTGGACTCACTGGACTAGGGTCAATTGTGATCAGAATTGTTTTCACAATCACTAGGTACTCAAGGTACAGGAATTGTGAATTGTGAGATCAAAAAAATACAGTTCACTATCAACTATCACAATTCACAATTTTAAAGCTCTAGATGTGATCCACCTACTTATAATTTAGTTTTTCTTTTTAATTGTAAACGTTTTACCCAGTTTTGCACTTTTAGAATATCCATATGTTTTCAGGGTGTAATCCTTTACTTTGAGTAGTAAAAACAAAAACAAGCACGAAGTTCAGTGTTCAGTACAATTAACAGCAAAAATCCTTTTACCTAGTTAGTCTATTTTGAATTTTACAATATACTAGTATTAGGTACTGTATTATCATAAATCATTCATAGTTAACCTTTTCGAAACGGTAATGTATTTAGTTTTGAATGTTTTTGAAAATCGTGATTTCTAGTTCTGGCCATTTTGAAAAAGTTGCTATTTGCTAATTTTTATCGTTTTGAAAAAGTGTCATTTTAAGTACTAGTTTTGATCGTTTTGAAAAGTGTCATTTTACTAGTTTTGACCGTTTTGAAAAAGTGTCATTTTACTAGTTTTGATCGTTTTGAAAAAGTGTCATTTTACTAGTTTTGATCGTTTTGAAAAAGTGTCATTTTACTAGTTTTGATCGTTTTGAAAAAGTGCTGTTTACTAGTTTTGACCTTTTTGAAAAAGTGTCATTTTACTAGTTTTGATCGTTTTGAAAAAGTGCTGTTTACTAGTTTTGACCTTTTTGAAAAAGTGTTATTTACTAGTTTTGATCGTTTTGAAAAAGTGTCATTTTACTAGTTTTGACCGTTTTGAAAGAGTAAAATGGAATTAAACACTTTTGTTCAGCATTCTTTCCATGGTTCCCCAGTTCCGAATAGGTTAAATCGTAAGCTGTACTTAAGTAATTTAAAAATTCACTAATTATTACGGCTCTAGTCATAATCATAATTTATGTTTACCTCCTCACTCGCCAGACCTGTGCATTCAGTTAAGTGCATCACACAAAGACAAAGATGAAAAGATCTATTCTACAGATTCATCTGCGACGTTGAGTGGGACTGAAATGAAATTGTGGGATAAATTATGGGATCTTCTTTACCATTGAAGATTAGATTTTTGCGTGTAGAGAATTTTAAAGCGGGAAATCCATTTCGTTCTGTCTGTCGTTCGGCGTGTCGACTGTCGGGATCTCATCTTCTCGATCTCACTGATCTCAAGATCATAAAAAATAAACTGATTTTTGTTTTCAGTCTGTCATCTATCATCTGTGTTAAATACAAAATAAGTGTTGATTGTTGCTCGTATTTGGTGTTTTCATTACTTTGCTGGTGTGATTTTCATCATTTGCTACTGTTGTGTGTTTGATTCTTAGGAATACTAATTATTTTTGAACTAAAATTAATTAAAATTCAAAGCCAAGATGCCGACGTGGGCTCAAATTCAAGCTCAACTTCGGTCTCCAGCCAACCCGGTCGTCTTTTTTGACATCAGTATAGGCACAATGGTAAGTTTACTTTTTTATTGTTTAAGTTATCAGTCATCAGTTGCTCAGTTGTTCGCCAGCTAATTCTTTTAACCTTGAACTTTGACCCAAAATCTATATTAGCTATTGATTTTGCTAATTTTTGTTCTATTATCTATTAGTCCATTAGTCATTCATCATTAGTCAAAAGCGCAAGTTGATTGTTGGTGCATTAATTTGTGGTCAGTAATAATGCAGTTTTACCTATTAATTTATGTTCAAACTTTTAGGAAGTTGGAAGAATTACGATGGAGGTATTTGCAGACGTCGTTCCTAAAACTGCGGAGAATTTCCGTCAATTGTGCACCGGAGAATTTAAGAGGGATAGTTTACCGACGGGCTACAAAGGGGCCACGTTCCATCGGGTTATCAAAGACTTTATGATACAAGGAGGGGATTTTCTTAATGTAAGTTGAAATTGAAACCTAGTAACTGAAGTTTTAATGTTTTGCTCTAATTTCTCTTGTTCATTAATCACAATCAGTGTAATACCTAATCATTTTTGTTCTTTATTTATTTACAGGGTGATGGGACCGGTTGTTTAAGTATATACGGCCCAACTTTTGACGATGAAAATTTTAACTTAACTCACGATGGACCATATCTTCTTTCGATGGTATTTGGCCTGTTTTTGTATTGCTTTTCAGTCAATAGAACTAACTATGGATTATCTTACAAACTTAACTTTTTGACTTTATTCTATTAAAAATAAATTATTCATTGGGTCGATTTGACATTTGTCCATACAACCTGACTCAACCAGTCACTGTGGGTGAGGAAGA